>JAZEWU010000042.1:1156561-1170039 GCA_036362915.1 Geotria australis
TCGCGGTGAGCCGGAGCCTATCCCGGCAGACACAGGGCGCAAGGCAGGGGTATACCGAGGATGGGACGCCAGGCCATCATCAGAATTATGTATGATCAATTCCACTGCTGGATGACAGCCTCTACGAGCGACTGCCGCCGCCGCCTCTTACGGTCCTGCGGTGCCGATTAAGCCATCCGCGGTTGAGAGGGGGGCGACGCGCGGAACACACCCGCGCGGCATTCCCTCTCGACGCCTCGCGTCTCCGCGTCTCGATCCACCTTCCCTCGTCCTCGAGAATCCGCCTGCGATCCGACCGACAGCTGTTTCTCCAAATACGGCACGCGGCCTCGGCTCGCTCCGCGGGGCAAGCGACGAGGAAGCGCGGCGTTTTGTCCGCCGCGCGTTCCTCGCTCTGACCTTTTATAGAAGCGCAGCCGCCGCCGGTACGCGAGGCTGTGCGCCGGGGGAGCCGAGCGAGGGTGTGCGGCCTCCGCTCCCCCTCCCCACGGTGGAACGCGCGGCATCGGAGAGTGAATGCGCGGAATGACCCTCCCGTCCGCCTGCTCCCACTCGCGCGTTCGTTTTCGCGGCTAGACGTGTGGAGGAGAATTGCTCCGCTTTTCGGGGTGGCCGTGGCGAGCGGTCATCCTCGCTCAGTCACGACGAGCCTGGCGATGCCTCACGCGTTGCAGGAGAGGCACGCTGTCTGCTGCTATCCCAAATGAGCGGCTGTTATTGGCGATTCTCCGACATGCGTGCGTGCGTAAGGACGGAGCGAATTAATGACGGGGTCGAATCCATCGACAGGATAGCCGCTTAGGACTGAGAATTTCCACGTTAGAGGCATCGTCACTCGTTCTGACATTTTATCATGAGAAACTTCGCGAAGGAGAGAGAAGGAACGTGATGGGCTGAGTCAACCCACCCTAACCAGGATTCAAACTCGCAACCTCACGAGCGTGCAAACCCGCAACCCACACGAGTAACATTTAGGACTTTCCCCCAAAGTGTTATTCACGTGTAATAACGCGGTGGAAAATATTATCGCGCAGAGCGTGACATTGTGTCAGACAACAGCCCGTGAAGGTGACACCACAGAAACCTGTTGAATCGGGGCCCCCTTTGTTCACAGTGTTCACAGTAGGCGCCTCTATTCACAATAGGAGCACACACCTTTCATGTGCCTGCAAAGACTTCCCCATCGCACGTCAGTCAAGGCAACGTTCGCTTTGATATTTATTTTGCCGGCTAGTGGTGTTTTCATTGGTGACAGTGTTGTGTTGTCTGCCGGTGGCTCCAAACAGGAACCTGTCCACGGCTTGAAACATATATCCTGTCTGTTTTACTATTTATATGCGCCCAGCTAACCGGGTGAGAGAGCGCCACTACAAGTCTTTACTTTATTTTGAAGCTGGAAGCAACCGTTGGGCTATGTAGCTCTTTTTAACAGTTGTCCAGCGGGGAGGGTGTAAGCGAGTTACACAATTTCAGGGCACCGGGGGCAGTTTAGTCAGGACAGTTATCCTAGAGGCAGTGTGTCTTTGGACTGTGGGGGGAAACCGAAGTACCCTGGGAAGACCCACGCAGACAAGGGGGGGGAGAGAACACGCAAACTCCGCACAGAAAGGCACCCGAGCCGGGAGTCGAACCCGGATTTTCTTACCGTGAGGCGGCAGCGCTACTCACTGCGACACCGTGCCCGCCATACTCTATGAACCTGGCTCGCCCAAGTTATATTCCCAGCCACGACTGACATCAGAGGCTCAGACACTGGTCCCGGGTACACCAACCGTACACTGACCTATTGAAGCACGTTCAAACAGCCCCAATAAAGGACTCAATGTGGGGGGAGAGAGACCTTGATCCAGCATTTGGATCGTTTGTAATTGAGATGCCACTGGTAAACCGGTCGAGCGGGCTTGCCCAGCTTGTATTAGCTTTGGTGACAACCTTCAAGTGCATAATATAGCCCTTTCAAGTGGCCGTCAAATCGCACGGTGGACTGGTGAATTGGGGCTCGTGTATTTGTGTGTAGCGGTTAGCGTGCGGTGCTAGCAACCCGCCGAACCGAGTTCGATTCCCGCTCACGGCCAACACCCGCCACCGTCTTTTTTCGTGGTTAATCGATTCGCGTGTTTGTTGTATCGCTGGAGAATCCCGCAAAGAGCTTGCACGCTCACTGGGAATTTTCTGCCGTATAAATAACCATCTATCAATTAAAACTATGCCGACACTGGCAACGCATGCAATATTGTACTTAATCGCGCTCATAAATAACTATTTGTACATTATGGGCATTTCAGAGTCGCACGTCTGTCATTAGCCACGCGCCGATTCACAGCGCTCGCCATTCGATCAGTTGTTAGGATTTGACGGGATACGATTTATTTTCGAGAACCGGTTAATTTTATTTGAGATTATTGTGGTGGTGATTATAGCGCCTCTAGTGGCTGCAGGGGTCACGCGAGTCCAGAAGAGAAGATGAGATGTTACGCGGCACGGTGGCGTAGCGGTGGGTAGCGCTGCTGCCTCACAGCAAGAACCTCTAGGGTTCGAACCCCGGCTCGGGTGCCTTTCTGTGTGGAGTTTGCATGTTCTCCCCCGTGTTCGCGTGGGTTTTTGCACGGGTATTCAGGTTTCCGCCCACAGTCCAAAGACATTCCGCTTTGGTTAATTGTTCCTGACTAAATTGTCCCCTGGTGCCCTGAGATGTTTTTAACTTGCTTACCCCTCCCCGACTGGACAACTGTTAGAAAGAGCTACGCGGCTCAACGGTTCCTTCAAGCTTCAATAAAAAACTGACTGACTTGATTCTCAACCGGTGGGTCTCGACCCATCATTGGGCCGCATGCGCCACCTAGCGGTCCGTGGAGACCATACCCAGCTGTATCTTGAGGTGCAAACGATTCAGAACCCCTTACGTTACGGTCGCTTTACGTGGGCTTCTGCCATGCGGGGTGAATTTCAGTTTGGGGGCCGGTGACTTTCCCCGTCAACAGCTTCTCTCTCGCGTGAACTTTACCCACCACAAACACACCGCTGTGTGTATGTGTGTATCTGTGCCGTGGGTGGTTTTTTTAAAACGCCGCCCTGCCGTGCGAGGCGCGTGGCACGTTATTATGGGACAAAGTTTGCATATTATCATGGCCACTGCACTGTATGTTACACACAGAACCGTGGGGGTGCTTGGAAGCGGTGGCTCTAAGTGGGTTTTGCAGCGCACTTGACCGTAGCCTTTGCTCGGTCCAATCTGTAAACGACGAGAGGGCATTCCATCGCAAACAGTAACATTAGCCTGGGTTGAAAAACAAATAGATTTAACGAGACGCAAAGATGTGCGGCACCGCGTGCACACAACGCGTTCGGCCTTATCCCCCCCGCCTCCAGCTCAAATGTTTTGTGGATATTTATAGAGGAAGAATAGTCAGTTTTGTTTAAGCTGGAAGGACGCATTGAGCGGTGTGGCTCTTTTTAACGGTTGTCCAGCGGGCAGTGGTAAACAAGTTACAACATCTCAGGGCACCAGGGGCAATTTAGTCAGGGCAGTTAGGTTAGGCAGCAGCATGTCTTTGGACTGCGGGAGGAAACCGAAGCACCCGGCAAAAAACCCACGCAGACACCAGGGGGGTAGAACATGCAGACTCCGCACCGAAAAGCACCGGAGCCTCTAATCGAACCCTGGGACCCTTTCTCGCTGTGAGGTGGCAGGCAGCCCTGTGAATGATTGTTGTGTTCACACGCGGCCACTATTCAGACAACCGGGCGTAACGCTGGGTTGTAACGAATTGTAAAGAGCGTGCCTCTCCCCACGCTTCTCTGTCAGCCTTTGTTTTATTTCCTTTTGCCATCGTCCCGAGGCTGACAGCCAGGTTAGAGCGCGCCGTGGCTGAGCTTTGTTCTCGGGAGACCTGCTCTCAAAGTTGGGGCACACCGGCCCATTCATTGCATTGTCTCTCACCGAGAACGTTTCTTTGAGGAATTAATTGCAAACTCAGCTTCGTTCTTTTGTGTTTGTCTCTGGACAAGAAGCCACCCCCCCCCTCCTCGGGTGTGAAATTAAACTGCTTTTAGTGATAAACACCGCTTTTCAATGCAAGGCCGTATCGCTTCACAACTCATTGGTACATAATAATAATAATAATGGGGCTTTGTCATTTTTGCATTGCGAAGATAGGTAATTGGGGGTGTATGTCTTAGTACACGGGTTCTCAAACTTTTGTACTTCAAGGTTGTCTGTGTCCCTCTTGCGTTTGGTCTCCACGCACCGCTAGGTGGACCTCGTGGCCCACTGGTTGAGAAGAGCGGCCTTAGTACACAATATATGAGTGTTTATATTACATAATGTGTGTAGGTTAATATATTTATCTTACATTATACGGATAGGTGTATGATTACTTTTGCGTAGTACAGATATGTTTATGACTTTATACGGTCATCCCTCGTTATACGCAAGGTGTATGGGTTGATATTACGTAACGCATATAGGGTATATGTGTTCATATTACACAGTGCAGGTAAATATATGGGCATTTATTTCGTAATACGGATAGGTAAATCGGTTTATAATTACATAGTACAGTTCGTAAGGGTTGTTTGACCGTACTTCACCACGCTGGTCAGTGAAGGTTGATAAAGAGGGTGGGATCCATGGGACCGATTCAGGTATCATTCACCACTGATGTTAGCCGTGGTCAGGAATTGAACTCAGGACAGCAGTTCCGTAGCTTAGCGTACAAATGGCTGTACCGTTCTCCGTCCCTCCCCCACCACCCCTCAGCTATCACCCCAACCCCTTGTGTCCCCCGGATCCCTCTTGAGAAACGGACTCTTTACTCTCAATGGGCTTCTCACCCAATTGAACAATAAAGGATGTGACTGACCGGCCCGACACCCACAACAACACTACATACCAGCGCTACCCATGTCAGCTGCTGCACGTTTTGAAACCGTCTGACCGCGTATTGTGTAAAGCCGCCAGACTGAACCGGTGGGTCGCGACCCATCAGTGGGCCGCGAGCGCCACCTAGTGGTCCGTGGAGACCAGACCCGAGTGGGCCTTGAGGTGCAGAAGGTTGAGAACCCCTGGTTTTTAAGCAACAATTCAATTTTAAAAAAATATATTTTTTAAGTAACACTGTAGGATTATGTTCTGATTTAGGTTGCCACGGTGCAAAGCATTAGAATTGCTTTCCAAAGCTGCTCTTTCAGGATAGCCGTGTCGAACACTCCCCCGCTCTCCTTCGCGACGTTTTGCGTCTCAGAGACATCGCATATACGCCTGAGGATAACACTAAATATTCAATTGATAAATAGAATAAATATGCCTCCAACGTCAGAGGCGAAAGGTCGCGAAGGCGAAAGGGGGAGCGCTCGACACGGCTATCCCGATAAAACAGCTTTATTAAGCAATGCTGTACGATTACGTTTGGAAATCGGCGGTGTGAGCTGTAAACCTTGTTTGGGAAAACACGACAAACCCACCGCTTAAATCGGTAGGGTTTGCGATTTTAACTGGTGTCACACAGTGAAGATTTTGAGAGGGATCAGATGGGATTGTATAGCGGGGAGCTTGAGCCGGGGACCTGTAAGTTGCACAGAGATCTAGAGAGGGAGCCACATTGTACCCCGGTAGCGATGTAAGCCGGTCGGTTGTTGGTGGGAGGTTTCATACTTGCTTTTTTTTCACACTTGAGTGCATAGCACACAGATGAGTACAGGGTTTATTTTGGTGTCGGTGGAATGTCAAACAGACTGTCTGGCCCCGGCACAATCACAGGTACATTTTAACCCATCCGGTATTAGGACACTGTGCCGCGATGTAATCGTTAGCACATTGTGCTTGCAACCCCCATCTCCCCCCGCCAGTGGATTCACCGGTTCAGTTCGATCTCCCGGCGCGACAATTAAAAAAATATTATTATTATTATTATAGCATTTATAGAGCGCCTTTCACCTGAGGGTCACAAAGCGCTGCACAAGGCTGCGGAGAGAACGACATGTCAACAACAACAGAGAACGGAAAATCAGCAACCATTTTGTTTAATTAAATTGGTGCAGGTTTCGCAAATCCACCCACCGCCGCCTCTGTCCACCCAGCAGTACACGTGGGTGACTGCACGTGACTGTCAATTGGAAGGTCGCTTTTTTGGTAAAGTGCTCCAAGATGTCTGTCATATATATTTGTCTTATAATTTATTGATATTGCTTGACTCTCGGTTAATCTGTGTTGATGTTGTTGACATGCCCTTCTCTCCACAGCCTTGTGCAGCGCTTTGCGACCCTCGGGTGAAAGGCGCTCTATAAATGCCATTATTATTAACAATACACTTTGAAAGGCGCTGTATAAATGCCATTATTATTATTATTAACAATACGCTTTAATGGTTCTTGGTAGTAATAATAATAGCATTTTATATCGGCGCCTTTCACCCGAGGGTCACAAAGCGCTGCACAAGGGCCCCGAAGAGAACGGCATGAGCAAGACATCTCAGAACTTGATCCGAGCATTTTACATACAGTGTTATTATAATTTGTTTGTTAAAGTGAGCGAGGTGGCTCGGGCGTACGTGCTCGTGTCAGCTGATTCGGCGGCTGGTCTGTGGGAGGTGCCTGTTTGCTTCTCCTTAAAGACAGGAATGCAGTTGCTCTCTGTGGGACCCTCTGAATTATTCATGACGCGAGACCAGCTGGTGTGGGTAATCTATGAAAGAGCAGGGTATATAGGATCGGGAGGCGGCGCCGTGTGAGCGAGTGTTTGTGCTGGGGGGATGGACCGTCTTTGGTTGGGGGGCGGGAAACGGCTGTGATAATAATATCAATTTATATAGCGCCTTTCACCCGAGGGTCAGAAAGCGCTGCACAAGGGCCGCGAAGAAGACGGCATGTCAGCATGTAAACCTGGATTGCATCGTAGAAAACCTGTGGCGGATCGTTTTAAAATACGGAATCGATCGTAAACACAAGGTGGCATCATCCTAAACACGCAATGGATTGTTATAAACACGCGGTGGATCCCCGTAAAAAAAACGGAATCGGATGGATTGTGGTACACACTTGGATGGATCATTCTAAACACGGGTTGGATTTGCCGTAAATCCTCAGAGTGGATCACTATAAACCATAATGCATAGAGGCGGAAAACACCCCACTGACATTCCACCTCCCGAGTTTAAACAATGGCAAATGAGGTGGCATTTAGCTGCCGCAGCCAGTGTGTTTTCTAAATTCCGAGCTTTGATTTTTTTTCTTCTCTGAGCGGCCTCTCTGCTCACTGTGCCGCGTGCACTCAGCCCCCGGTCTTCTCACCTCCCAAACCAAGCACGCGAGCACCATTGTGATCCGAGTAGCTGTTTGAGTTGGTAAATCATGCGTCTCTTGACACAGGTTATATATCCAGTGTTAAATCTTCTGGTAAACAGTGGGCTTGCTGGTTTTTTTTAGAGACCAAGCCTGTAATATGCTCACCCAGAATGCCACGGGGCCAATGGGTTGTGTAAGCGATTACTCTTATTTATGTTTTCAGTGTGGGTGAGACAAATATGGGAAGGAGGCGATTTTGGTCAAATGCGGTGTACTTTAATATTTTCCACTACGACTCACGGTTGATCGTATTATGTGGTTTTGCGACGAATTAGACGTACGGAAATGATCCGTGCCCATAAACATCTGAAAGGTCACCAGCACCGGTTCAGACAAGCCAGGCTTATGACACACCAATCATCCAACCCCATCCAGAGCTTCCCTGTAATGAACCAACGTGCATTCCCAGAAGTGCCACTCTTGGCTTCAAATTAGTACCCGGTGTGCTGTGTAAACATCACCACTAGAGAGATAAAGGCGGCCGGGTGCGGTGCTAGCCTCCCAACACTGCTGTGCCGTGCTGGCCTTCATAGGAGCTCGCTAACAGCACTTGACCCGACAGGTTGTCAAGCTTGGGGGGATCTTTGTCTTTGCTGCGCAAGGTCGTGTGCATAGGCTATGGAATGTGTATTTAAATACACATTTTATTATTTTTATGCAGAGACAAATACGGGCGAGAGGCATTTATTTATTTTGTCCGTAGAGCCTGTGACTGCGAATGTCGCCGTGGCAATCGAGACACACTTAGAACACGCATCCGTTTGATAATGGGAACAGTGTGAACTGTACAGCTTGGCAGCAGGGTTTGTTTTTCCTACCCAGTGCTAAGGTAATGACTTGGGAACTCTGCCACACATGCTCGCACACGCACACACGGAGGCGCGCACACAGACAGACAGACAAGCAGAGTGTACAGACACTGCAATGTGGGCAAACACATCCATCTCGCACATAAATACAAAGATCCCCTGTATGGCCTTAACGGACCGTAGGGTCAAATGCTGTTAGTGAGTACCTATGGTGAGTGGCATGGCACTCACCATAGGTACTCACTACCGGCCGCCTTTGTTTCCCTACTGGTGATGCTTACACACCGCACCAGGTACTCACCGCACCAGGTACTCAAGCTAGATAAAGCCCAGGACCCGTTTAGAAAACCGTCACTGGTGTTGGCCGTGAGCGGGAATCGAACCTCGGCTTCGCAGGATTTTGTAGCAGAGCTCACTCTAACGGTCTAACCACTCCACCAGAAGCACGCTTATAGACACGTGCACACACACAAAGACAACACGCGTGCATTCTTCACATGCATAGCATGTGCATCCTAATTAAACCCGAACACAGGAACATAAGATGGTAAGAATGCCAAGAATGAGAATTGGGTCAATCTGCTTGTCAAGTTGCTTCAGTACAGTGCTGTGATCCGCACAGCACACTGTGTTGTTGTTGCAATTTTGTCCCAGTTTTTTATGTCAGTGTCAACAAAACGTGCAGAATTGTTCGCTCGGAAATCTCGCCAAGCCGCGCGATCCTTTGTGTTAGAGAATGGCCCACAGACGTGGACGTCACAGAGCTATCTCTGATATCGCTTCAAGTGACCTCTGGTTCGAACACCAGAGGGCAGCGATTATTTAATTCAAAGATCTGAAAATTGGCCAATTTAAGTACAGAACCAAAGTTAGTGTCATTGATTGTTTTGTATTACTCGTTCGATGGACGAGCTGAGATTCAAGATCTGGTGATTTTCTCCTCAATTGAGCATTGCGGCACTGCTCACCTCCAGTATACAGCCCTGGGCTAGTAGTTACATTCCGCATTACTATGGCGAGGACGAGTTTATCCGTAGGAAAACCACTGTTGACTTGGCCAAAAAGTGGTATACCGTACTTATTTTATTAACCCCAGCGGGTTGATGCTCTTAGTCAACCTCGAACTAGGATTGAACTCATATGCCTTCCGATTGCATGCCGCTCACTCTCCCTGCGTGCCACAGGGCCATTTACACTTGATAACACGGGTTGCAACCAGAGGTGGTGGGCAGAAACCTGTATTCGAACCCACCTTCTCAGCCGCGGCGCCGGCGTAAGTGCTCTGAGCTTCCTGAACCCCTCCAGTAGCCACCTCCTCTTACATTCCGTTCTGACAAAAACACGCGTCTCGTTCCAGTGCAGACCTCTCTTAACGTACCCTATCCTTCCATCCTTGCGTACCCCCCCCCACCAGCCCTCCCACAACCAGCAGGTTAACCAGTCATCGTAACTACTGTACCACCTCGTGCATTCCATCCGTCCTCGCGGGAGCTGATCCGTGATGATAAAAGGCTTGTCGCGAAAATGAAAACACTTCACGCGTAATGCGGATTAATTTTTCTTCTTGTTTCCGCGGCGTCGTCGTCTTCTTCGCGTGCCTCGTGGCCCGAGCGAGGATGCCGCGTTTGTTGCAAAAACGCGATCGAGGGGCCGCGGGTAATCCAATCCGACGGAACCGGACACCGCGCGTCGTTTCTAAATTTGTCCCTCGGCAGGTGAACCGATCGCATTTTTTTTCTGTTTCGCGCGCGGCGTGTGCCCGTTTTGCGCCGCGTTCCATCCGGCGCGTCCCGCGCGCACGCGACGCGACGCACAAAAAAAAACAGAAGCCACGAACGGCGAAGCTCGCCCCGCGTTTTCTTGCCAAACTACGCGCACGGTGACGGTGACGATTACACGTTTAGTCAAAAATAAAATGAAAAGGAAAAGGCGGCGTTTTCGCGATTAAACGTGCGCGCGTGCGTTGATGGACTGGCGTCCCATCCTCGGTGTTCCCCTGCCTTGCGCCCTGTTTCTGCCGGGATAGGCTCCGGCTCACCGCGACCCAGTACAGGATTAATCGGTTTCTGAAAATGGATGGATGGATGGACGTGTGTTGAGGTAGCCGAGCCAGCGGTGGTATTTCCTCGTTACTGTGACGGGGGACAGTTAAATACCGGAACGACCGCCGTTGACTGCCCACGAAGCGGTACTCAGAATCCACGGTGAATCCGCTGCTGGATGAAGGCCTCCCCAAGCCGCCGCCATCTTCTGAATTTGAGCGATGCTAATAATCCACCCGGCACCTGAACACAAACCGATTCCGTCGCTCTGTCTCTTTGGAGGACGTCCTCTCGGATGGACTTGGTTCCTAAGCTGTCATTTTGTGACTATTCCTGACTGTCAGCCGCCGTTCTTTCGTTGGCCGTCACTATCGGCCTAGAGGGATTATTAAATGATTTCATATCAGTTCTGTAATCACAACAAATATAAGCACGTTTTTTCGTCTTTGGCCATATCAGCCTTTAAGAGTCACACAAAGCAGAAGCGTTTGTTTAAACATGCAAACGTTGGGCCGGTTTCATTCTCCTGGGTCTCATCAGCAGAGTTATGCGTGTTAAACAAATGCTGCTTGACATGCCAAATATTTATTGGTAAGAGTACTCCCATTAAACGATGGGGCCCTGTCAGTGCCAAGATAATAATAAAAATGTCGGAAAAAAAATCTCATTCTTCGGTGCTCGAGGGCAATTCTGGATAATCAGTCAAACAAATAAACATTTCTGTTTTTAGCGCATCATAACAACAGAATTGTAATCTCATCATTGGCCATTTGATCGGCACTTTATTGCCTAACAATACCTCTAAATCTGCCACTTGAATCTCAACTGTTGCCTTGCGGCAGTTTGGTTTCAAGCTGTTTCCTTTTGAACACAGTGCTGTGAGGTTTTAAAGGCACCACAGGTGCAGGCCAGCCACCTATTTGGGACACAACCATATCATGAGAAGGACAATATCTGACAGCACCGGAAGACGGGACAACTACATGTGAGTGTTGTGTTATCATTATTATAAATGACACAATGTGCGACTTTCAATGCCCTGGGAAGTGTTATTACAGATTGTCAAGCAGTTGCTTCAAACAGAGGATGTTCCTGGGAAAACCAGGACAGGTGGCAACCCTACTGCAGTGTAAAGTGAAAATTATAATTACGAGTCTGTACTCTGAATAAGGGCCATTGCCTGAAACGTCACCCTACTGGAACAGTAAATAGGTCGTGGGACATCGTGAAGGAGGGGAGCGTTTTTTTTGCGCGCTGCGCCATGAACCTGGTGCCTTGTGTTCGATTCCCGGCCACGGCTAACATTAGTGGCGAGTAATATCTGAACCAGTCCCAACCCGAACTGACGAGAGTGGTGAAGTATGGTCAGACAACCCAACATGACCGACCCGGCTCGGCGAGGCCTACGTCCAGCATATTATTTTGTAAAGGGCCGCATATATATTTTTGTTTATATTATTATAAACCTCATAAATGTTTTGTTTACTCATTTGTGTACCACCACCAATGCGTTGCCCTAATCAGTCATACGTTTGAATTTCAATACGGAGACATCCGCGTTCTTGCAGGAAAGCACGATGCACCAATTTATTTTTTGTTTTGGGTGACTCTCAAAATCTATGCCGCTCGCGCTTACAGTGCGACGGCAGCGCACAGCATGCAAAGCCACTCACTGGACCGAGCGTTTGTCATAACAGATTTCAGCCAGAGTGATTTCCTGCTCAAATGAGCATTGAGGCGGTACTCATCTCCCGTTTAGAGGACCGATCCCGTGGTGGCAAAGGGGTGAGTCTATTAATAGGACAACCACATTTGACTCCTCTACAAAATGGTTCTTATTTTATACTCCCCTGAGGGATGACGAGGGATGATATGCCGCGTCAACCCCCAATCGAGATTTAAACTCGTAACCCATCTGATCGTGAGCCGCTCGCTCTAGCGCTGAGCCACTGGGCCAAATTAAGCATTAGGAGAGTGAGTCAAGGCCTCGCTTGGGCTTAGGAATTGGGGTTAGAATCGAGGGTTTTGCTTCGGGTCATTGTTTTGGGTCAGCGGTCAGAGTTGTGCGTTGGATCGAAAGCAAATTCTGTAATTTTTGACAAGCTCCGCCGAGCTTCAGAATCTTGAGCGGAATAGTTTTGACACTCATGTGATGTCTCAGCTCTTGGGAATGGCTTGTGGGTTTGGTGTGGGGGGAACGATCAGAGAGAGACCGGAGCGGTACAACAGCCACAGCCTGCTGATTTCAATCCCTTTATTTCTGGATTAACCTGTCATGTCCCGCGCTCATTGTTCACTGCAGACCATCATGACCACCAGCCTTTAGCAGGAATTTAAACAACTCTGATGATGACGAAATGCACTAATGCTTTAGTCAGCCATCCGTAATATGGTTTCCCCGGCACGTAAAAAATAAACGACATGCTTTATAGAATGACTCACTAATGATATTCGGCCCAGTGTCGCATAACCGACTCGCTGCGGACTTGCGGTTCTGGGCAGAGGCATAACAGGTCGGATATGCGAACACCTATAGAAGATGACAGGCAAAGCACAAATGGGTTTCCGGATAAATATAAATCGCAAACTGCTTTAAATGCGGGCAAATGCTTCCGCGCCTCTGTATATGTGTCTTGCTCTGGTCGGGGCGTGGGATTCTGCGCGTTATAAATTGTATTGTTATTATTGTACCGTAGTCGTAAGCGAAGTTTGGCAAGGCTAAGAGCATGTTAAAACAGGCTCGAAAAGGTCGGTATTGTGAACGTCGGGGAGGAAATGACAGCTACGCCACCGCACAAATACCTTGACCGCGCGTGGGCGGTTAATCGATCAGGGGGCAGATATGCGACCGTCGACTACGCCGCGTCCTGCAACGTCCGCGAGTGACAGCTGCGACGCTGTGCCACGCGCATGCACGCTTCGCACAGCGACCAAATCAAGCCACCCCACTGTCCGTGGTTAATTGTTGTGTTTTCTTTACAGTGGCTTAATTTAGCCCGAGACAGGGACCGGGGGTTTGTTGGTAATGAAGCCCACGGGAGAGACGAAACTGTGGCGTGGCAGCACACACTGTATGTGTGAGGCTGTCTCTCTCTCTCTGTCTGCTGAGATAGCACAGCGAGCGAGAGAGATGGAACCCCATAATCCATCCATTTTCAGAAACCATCCATCCATTTTCAGAAACCGCTTAATCCTGTACAGGGTCGCGGTGAGTCGGAGCCTATCCCGGCAGACACAGGGCGCAAGGCAGGGGTATACCGATGATGGGACGCCAGTCCTTCGCAGG
>JAZEWU010000042.1:1171819-1185107 GCA_036362915.1 Geotria australis
TGTGCCGTGTCGACCTTCATAGGTGCTCGCTAACAGCACTTGTCCCTACAGTCTGTTAAGGCTATATAGGGGATCTTTGTCTTTGTCTTTGTAGGGAGCGGTAGCTCGGTGGTTAGCGCGCTGGGCTAGTGTCTGTGGTGCTGGTCACCCACCCCCTCGTGTGCCGTGTCGACCTTCATAGGTGCTCGCTAACGGCGCTTGCCCCTACAGTCTGCTGAGGCTATACGGGGGATCTTTGTCTTTGTGTTGTTTGTGGGGAGCGGCGGCGCAGTGGTTAGCGCGCCAGGCTGCGAGTTCGAATCCAGCTCACGGCCAACGCCAGTGACGATTTTCTGAACCGGTCCTGTGCCTCCCCTAGGTCGACTCAGCCTCAAATGTAGTACCTCGAGCGGTGTGTAAACATATGCCACTATGGAGACAAAGGCGGTCGTGGGTAGTGCTGGATATTTACCCCACTCGTGCGCCTTGCCGGCCTTCGTAGGTGCTTCACTAACAGCACTCGCCCCAATAGTGTGTTAAAAAAAAACGATATGGGGATCTTTGTGTGTGTGTCTGTGTGTGCATGTGTTGCGGTGTGTAAACATCCCCACTGGGAGACAAAGCGGTGATGTGGACCACGTCATCCCCCCCTCATGCAACATGATAGCCGTCATAGGATTCTAGCGACCAGCACTCCAATCTGTTCGGGACTACAGAGGCATCTTGATCTTTCGAGGTGCGTGGGTTGAGTTAGATTTCCGACTCACGGCCAACACCAGTAACGATTATTTGAACCGGTCTTGGGCCTCTAGGTCGACTCGGCATTAAGATGGCCACCAGTTTGTGGGAAAAATAAAAATTGGTTGTCCATTCGAAGAACTGCTCCCAGCCACAGGAATGTGGAATTCCAACCGCTGGCTCATAGCCCCGTTGAGCACACACTGCCTAAATGCGCATTTGTGCAGGAATTGGTTTTCCCATTCGCAGAGGCCCTACTCTGAAATGTGACTTGCAGCTTTGTGGTATGTCATTGAGGCAAACAAATACAAGCAGCTACAGACTGATAAAACCTGCACGCGGCCCTCTTTATCAAGAACGTCCTGTGGCAGTAAAACAAACACTGGGGCCCATGTTTCAGACAATGGTTTCTCTTGTTACGAGGGTATTGTGTTTTTTTTTTTTAAATATTCCCTGGAAGTATTTGCTTCATCGTTATCCTCAGACATGATCTATCGACTGCTGGATAAAGGTGTAGCGACGATGAGATGGATTCGTGTGCGGGCGCTAGACAGATTTGCTGCATCGCAAGGCTGGCAGAGATAGCGACAGTTTGGGCAGGTCCTCATGTTAATAATAATAATAGCGTTTTATAGAGCGCCTTTCACCCGAGGGTCACAAAGCGCTGCACAAGGGCATCGGAGAGAACAGCATGTCAACAACGACAGGGAGAAAAAAATACGGCTAATAAAAACCAAAGCAACGAAAATTAAATGATTAAGGCTGCTTCGAATACACTGAAAGGTCGTGAAACTGGCCAACCTTAAGAGCGGCAAAAATCTGCCAGCGTCCCCTAAGATGGCCGTCACTTCCTATTAGCAGCAGGATGAGGGGGAGGAGGAGTGAGGAGGAGGAGGAGGCGTGTTCCGTAATAATAATGCTTTGTTAATATAATAATCAAAAGGCTATGGCCCTTCATCAATCCACTGCTGGATGAAGGCAGCATCCACAATGCCCGAGTCGCTTACGGGGCTTGCTTGACAATACTTCACACGCTGCTTGGTGCCGTTTGGGTAAAAAGAAATGGGACAAGGACTGGCGCTGATATCGCTCTTCACTGATGTTAGCCGTGGCCGTGAATTAACCTCGGGTCGCCGGGGGTTAATAGTGCGGTGCGCTAACCGTCACGACCACCAGCGGCATTCAAGGCCCTCTCGTTGCGTCGCACGGGCTCTCGCGCACAGCGCTGCGTTCTCGAACAGCGGTAGTTGTCCGGAAGAAAAAAAAATTCAGAACTCAGTGAGCTCCTCCGATTAGTGGGTCACTGTGACAATAATAAATTGGCGTCGTGTTCTGGCCGCGCGAGGGCCCCCCCCTGTCCCCACGCTGCGTTAGGAGCGAGGATCACGCCGTGCGCCGGTCGCGACTGTGTGTTTTGTTCGCGGCTCAAGCACCAATTTTCGCGAAGAAAAAAAATGTGGCGTTTAACGTGAAGGCGCTTGTGACCACCGTGCCGTAAACCTGCCTCCACCCGACACGGCCGGTTAGTGATGTTTGTCACGCGAACAAAACGTGTTAATTATTTACCTCTTCAGCACACCGGTATGTTGGAGAGCGAACCCACAGCATAGTTATTTGGTCGATAACATCATAATATATATAGGAAGCAGCGTGTGGCAATATGGCGCCCGGCAAACCGCCTGGCTGCATCCTCCACCTCTGCGCTTTCCTCACGCCTCAGTCCTTCTCTCGTCGAATGAATATCTTCGACATTTAATTAATATGTGTGCGTTATAAATGTAAATTATTACTATTTACAATGGAATGCGACGTTTCGTTGCAATCAGCTTCATCGGGTATCTCGAACAAAACTTCTGGAGATGTCTTCCGGATTTTAGGTTTTTATATATGGGGGGGGGGTTGATGTCATTACTGTGTGCCTACCTATGCCCAGGATCCAGAGGGGATAATGCATTCGCATGAATTATAATAAGTCACCTGATGAATCTGTCCAACCTACCAGTGTGCTGAAGTAGTAAAGGATTGGCACGTTTTGTTCACTTGACAAAACTTACAATTTTGCTGTGTCGGGTTGAGGCGGGTTTATGACAGTTATTTTATACCTGACCCAAATAAAACAAGTGCTTTATTTTTGAGGTTGGTGAAAGATTTCAGAAGCCGATGGAACCAGGACTGATTTCAAGCAAAGCCACAAAGTGCTTCTGTTTCGAGGCCACCTGGACAGATTGATGGTTCTGTTGAGCCCGGTCCGGGTTTGAACGTTCAACCTTCCATCTGCGAAGGATGAAATATGTAGCAGAACCGCCCGCTCGCATTATCACATCCGCCGGCTGCTCCATAATCACTGGCGAGGTGTGTGGGGGTATTCTTTATAGACTGAACCATTGCGGTTTCTAGGGGGTGTTTGTGTTAATCTTGCAGTGCAAACGTATCACCAACCCTTTCTCATCCCCCCCCACCCACCCACCGAGGGTGAGGGGAGAGATATTTGTGGGAAAAATTAGGCTTGTAATATTTCGTGGGTGTGTGTGTGGGTGTATTTTTTAGATGAGTTAATAAGCACAGTGTGTATTTCGCTCGCCTTCTGGATACTTTGCCAACACTGCGAGATGCACAGTTGAGATGCCATGTATTATTTTCCTGGGCAGTCCTATTAGCAGCGAAACATACCGTGTTTGTTTTTGTTAATATCCAACGTTGATGCACAAAATATGTCTGGAAGACATGTGTTTGTGCTGGATTTGCTTTCTTAATTACTGTCGACAGGTTTGCTGTATTTTCTTTGCGTGAAGTGTTATTCGTACAGTAATTAATGGTTTTTTTTTTTTAAAATCTTAGATATTCGCATCAACGGTTCATTTTGAAAGTCTGCCAGTTCAATCCCTCTTACCAGAGTGTAAGGTAGTGTCTGGTGGGGTAAAGCGTAGGTACTCCTTTTCCAAAACATCTGGCCACTGTGGAGGAATAGGCCAAAAATGCCTTCTATATGGGCCCATTAGAGCGCCCTCTAAATGAGGACCTTCCGACAGCAGGCGTGAGCGAGGAAGCAGTTGCAGGGCTGCACTTTTACCGCCCCATCTCACCTCAGGTGTCCTCTCTTGCCCTGACCAATTCTCCATTGATTTCTCAACCGGTTAAATAACGGTCGCTTGTCCGGTGTTTTTATTTCCATTTTATTTTTAATCCCGACCTGATGAATCGTGCAGCGCGTAACCCGCTCGTACATCACCACAGTTTACGCCGCAGCGAAATGAACCGAGAAACCCCCCCCCCCCTCCGGGTAATTAAGCATTTTACAGATAAGATAACTTAACGAGCCCTTATGGATTGCATTGACCCGGCGATTGTCTGCGTTGCGGCCCGTATTACTTGTAAATTCGTTTCCTCCCGATGTGTTTGAGTTGCCGACAATGGGGCGCGTAAGACTGTCGAATCGCACACTTTGCTGTGAAACAGTGGGTCCCATCCTGGTTCCTAAGGAGGCCACAATACACATAGAGACCACGTGTCTACGGCTCCCAGTCAACGTGGCCTGAGTAAGGCCTTTGTTTCCACACATATAACTAGGTTTTTTTTTCTCCAAGCCTTCTTCAGACGATACAGTCAGTTATTGACTTTACAGACCAGGCGTTGTCAAGTTAGCGGCGTTTGTTTGAGGGAGCAAAGTCTGGACCGGATTCCGTCTTCTGGATCTCATCGGCAGAGTCAGGTTTCTGGAACAAATGCTGCCAGACATTATTAGCCGAAAGATCACTCCGTCAAAACTTTGAGGTCAATTTGAACAAAGTGTGTTTTGTAATCCGGAGTGATGGGGGGGGGGGTACGGCGCAGATGCATCTTTGAAAAGACGATTGTGAAAAGTGCTGCTCTAAAATGGGTTTGGGAGCCGTCTGCTGGAAGATGATTCTGAGCAAGATTAAAGTCATGTCTTTCGGAAAATAATGTGTCACTAAGGAGAGCCATCTTAAGGGAGATCTTCTTCTTTGCGATTCTTCGAAGCGCGATGGCCATACCACAGCTTCCCATTAAATTCAGCTCGGCTTCGAGTGTTTGGTAGAATTCGCAAGTAATACCAAGTATTACTTGACAGGGATCGCGACGTGAACGCTTCTACTTTGATCCCCTTAAGGGAGATGATCAATAACGCGTGGTTTGAGACTGTGGAAACGGACGTCTTAGGGAAGCTTATTCTGAACGGCTGGTGAGCCTCTGTCTTCTGTCTGGGTGGTCAGGTATTTCGCTATGGGCGGTGGGGGGGTAAAGACCACACTTGTATGGGTGTTTTAATCGACGCACTAAAGTCATTGCTGATGAGCCGGTCAACAGTTTTACAATCGCAGTCTTCGACAAACGCCTTTTCGAGAAGAATGTGGCTGGACCACAGTAACGGGATCAATGAGAAAACGCACGCAATCAAAACCTGCGTACGTAGGTGAATGTAATTTTAGCATATACTCCCCTGCCCTCCCCCCCGCCAACACACACCGACCCAAACCCACTGTGGTTGTAGCCACACCGAGTATTGGATGACAAACTTTTAGTCGTGCATTGCGTGTACATTGTGCGCGGTGTCATGGGGCATCTGTCTCAGATTAATCCAGCCTTTTCAGCCTCCTTTGTCCCGCATTGAAAAGGCCGAGTGAGTGCGTCTGTGTGCGCGCGCGCGCGTGTGCGTGTCTGCGTGTGATGGAGGGGAGCCGGTGTAGTGTAGCGGTTAGCAGCGCGCCGCTCTCCGAACCCGGCAACCCACGTTCGATTCCCGCTCACGGGCCAATATCAGTGACGGTTTTGTGAACCGGTCCTCGGTTGACCCAGCCTCAAACGAGTACCGTTGCGCGGCGCGTCAATATTGCCGCTAGGGAGACAAAGGCGTGCCGGGTGTTGGTGCTGCCCACCCATCCGGCTCGTGTGCGCCGTGCTGGCCCTTAATGCGTGCTCGCAAACAGCACTTGACCCTGCGGTACGTAAAGCCTATGCGGGGGATCTTTGTCTTTGTGTGTGCAGTCTGCAGACGCGCGCGGCACACACACACACACGCACGTACGTCTGAGCGCGTCGGGCGCTTCAGAGAATGTTTCCTTAGGGTTTTTGTTTCGTGTCTTTGTCTGTAATCAAAGATGCGCAAACGGACTGAAACGTGAGCCCGTTACCAGGGGATACTGCAGCCCTGTTCCCAGTGCTGCTGCGGCTCCTCTGACCGCCCCTTAACGCCTCGCGTCATCATCCCGCCAACAGCAATCTGCTCTCTTCCCATACGCAGCTGATTGTTCCCCATTCTCTCTCGCCATTACCATAATATACAGTACATCTTTTTTTCATTCATTCATTCATTCGCTGTCCGAAATCGCTTAATCCTTGTACAGGGTTGCGGTGAGCCGCAGCCTATCCCGGCAGACGCAGGGGCGCAAGGCAGGGCTATGCCCATTGTAGGACGCTAGTCCATCACAGGGGCACCGGGGGGCAATTTAGTCCGCAGACCAATTAACGGTGAGAATATGCAAACCCTACACAGAAAGGCACCCGAGCCGGGATTTGAACCGGGGACCCTTCTTGCTGTGAAGCGGCGGCGCTCTTCACCACGCCACCGTGCCGGCCCCGCGTCATCATCCCGGCAGCAGCAATCTGCCGTGTTCCCATACTCAGCTGATTGTTCCCCTTTGCACATTACCATAATATACAGTACATCTGCCCCTCTGAAAGTCACTGCGTGCGTGTTGCCTCGTAAGGTGCTTGTCGTGCGAGTTAGCGTGCCGCGCGCTCAGGAACCCGATGGACACATAGGTTCAAATTCCAGCTTCACTGGCGATTCGAATTAGCTTCGATTTGTCGAAGCGCGATGGCCACACGACAGCCTCCCGTTGCAACAAGTTCCTCTATAGTTGCAGACAGCCCTCCAACATTTAGAGATATAATAATATTCAGTGCTCGCCTTAAAGGCGGCGGGCATTGGCCACTCTTCTTGCTCCAGACTGAGGGGCTTCTGGAATCTGTTGAGCTTCTGGACATCGTTGTCTTTCAGCTCCTTGGCTTCGAAGTGTTTGGTAGAATTTGCAGGTAATACCAAGTAATACTCGACAGGGATCGCGACGTGAACGCTTCGACCTTCACTGCCCCTGCCGCTCACGGATATCGGAACCGGGGAACCTTGGCCGTCCCCTAGGTCGACTCGGCCTTAAAATTTAGTACCGGAGTCCCGCGTCTAGCCTGTTGGCACGAAGGAGACAAAGGTTTGCTGGTCACACCACCCGATCGATTGTGCGCCGTGCAGACCGTCATAGGCTCCTCGCTAATAGCGCGTGTTCCTATTGTCTGGGTGGTTATATGGGGGGTGTGTGTGGGGGAAGTCTTTATCTGTGTCTTATACGGACAAGGCCGACGCTGAGCCGGGCAGGACTTGATTCCTCACTGAATATTTCCCGCGTCGCTGGGAGACGGAAGTAGGAGGCACGTGGACGGTAGCCACAAGTGAGAGGTATACTCGATGTTGAGTCGCTGACCCGAACAACAGACCCAGGTATCACACGGTCCAAGATTAGAAAAATACAAAGATCCCCCCATATAGCCTTGAACTATGGGGGTCAAGTGATGTTAACGAGGCCAAAATTTGATGCAAATACACACGCACGCACATGCAATGTGTATAGTAACAATAATAACTAATGTGCCGATGTAGGTTTTCCTGTGATGGACTGGCGTTTCATAATGGGTATAGCCCTGCCATGCGCCGTGTGTCTGCCGGGATAGGCTCCGGTTCACCGCACCCCTGTACAGGATTAAGCGGTTTCTGACAATAAATTGATGATGGAGGTTTTCACGGCTCGATTCATGATGGTTGCAACCGCTTGAGAGGTGTTCTTTCGTGTCAACACGGCTATCCCGAAAGAGCAGCCCTAAAGAGCAACCATAAATAATAACCAATGCCAAGCATTTGTCAATCCACTGCTGGATGGACGTTTCCCATACTGGTTTATTTGACCATACTTCATGACGGTCAGTGGCTGGTGGTGATCGGGCTTAACCGAGAACTGGTTCGGATACCACTCGGCATTCACTTTAACCATGACCAGGAATCTAACTCGTGTGGCCAGGTTTGTAGTGCAAGTGTGCATGTGATCTTGTGCCACCACGATTACGACCAGCTTCCCCCGCCCCACGTGTTTGATATTACTAATTTATAATAGATATCACGTGTGTGCAGAGTAGGTTCATTATATACATTGTACGTGCATTATTTATACCGCATACATAAGCACAATTGCACAAACAGTACGGGTGTAGGAAAGACAAATATCCCCCGTATAGCCTTCAAAGACCGTAGGCTCAAGTGCTGCTAGCGAGCACCTTTGAAGGTCAGCACAGCACACGAAGGGGGTGGATAGCCAGCACCACGCCTGGCCACCTTTGTCTCCCTAATGGAAAGGTGTAGATAGCACCAGGTGCTCATTTGAGGCTGAGTCGACCAAGGGGGAGCCCAAGACCGGTTCAGAAAATCGTTATTGGTGTTGGCCGTGAGCGGGAATCGAACTCAGGTGGCCGGGTTTATAGCGCAGCACGCTAACCGCTACACCTTCGCTCCCTACATATCTACACTAGGGGCCGGTGTGCATATAATAATAATAGCATTTATAGAGCGCCTTTCACCCGAAGGTCACAAAGCATAAATACTGTATATAGACGTGCGTACATATTAGTAGTAGTACCGGTGTATTGAGTATTCAATTAATCATGATGCGCGTCCTTAACGTTAATATATTCGTGTTTATATCTCGGTGGATTTTAATTAAAGGAACGATGTAGGTCCGTGGTTATTAGCGTGTTTGGTCGCCTCAAATTGGTGTACTCATCCAATTACTAAAACGATATTAAATCAGGTTAAAGCTCCCATAGAGTTGCCTTTCGCCCGCCACATTGTAATTACACGACTGTGCATATTTGCAAACAAGAGGGCCCCTCCGCATTGTCATGACTGATTAAAACAGACCTAGGCATTGTTTATATTCGCATATGCTTTACACGGCAAAGATACGGTTACGGCATTGTGCGGCGTCTGGGGGGGGGGACTAGATATCCGCGGAAGCCCCAAGATCATTTGCTTTTACGGGAGAGTAATTTGTCTTCTTCTCTTGCAGAGGCTGCTCGCTAAACCTGGCAGAGACGTGTGTGCGGCAGCCACGTAGGTTGGTGTTTACGGTCGTTTAACTGCGGCGTTCAGTTCACCAATTAGCTCGAGTTTGTTTTAAATTGAAGCGAAGGCTTCCGTGCGTTTCTCTCTCAGGGTGCCGCCTTATGTTGCTGCCGCCGCCGCCGCCACTGCGTTTTGTGCTTATTTGCCTTTGTCCTGTCCTGGCAACTACAGCCTTTGTGTAACCGGTCTGGTTCTTTAGCATGCTCTACCCTCCCCTCCCTACCACCCACCCACAGGCTCCTGCAACATTTCCCTCCCACCCATCCACCCACCCAACCACCTTTCTTGTTCCATGAAATCCACCCGCGCTCCCTCGGACTTCCAGTTTGTTCTGGCTAAGCCCAGAGAGTGCCGTCGTGTTTACCCTCTCATTCACCGCCCGCGCCAGCGCGCAAACAGGATCAGCCACTTTGAGAAGGGGGGGCCCTGTTGGGCTCGTCAGACGGCCACTGCCACCGTGCAAATTAATCGATTAACCAAAGCTACAGTCATTACTTACTGAAGGCTTTACCAAAAATTGGTGGAAGGTGTCGGGCAGTGGGCGGAAGGGTGTGTTGCGACGCTGGAATTGCAATTCAGAGGTCGCTGGTTTGATTCGACGATCTTCAGATGTCCATGTGTATGCCAACACCGGGGTCTGGGAGAAACGGCATTTCGAGCCTCTATGTGTCCCGTACATATGGCAGAATTGACAAATAAAGTTGAATTGAATCCCCCCGGCGAGGCAGTTGGATTAGTGACCACAATATAATAATGATAATAGCATTTATAGAGCGCCTTTCACCCGAAGGTCACAAAGCGCTGAACAGACATTTATTACATTTATTATTATTATTATAGCATAAATTCTCAGTGAGCTTGCAAGCTCTGAGAGCGGAATTTCTGCGTTACAACAAACGGACGAACTAACCAACATAGGTTGTTAAGTCGCCTCTGTCCACGTGTGGTGTACGGGGTAAGGTATCAGTCATCGCGCTTATGCCAGACGTCGGGCCAGCGGGGTGGAAGAGTAGGCCAAAGCCACACTTAAGACGGTCTCCTGAGAGAGAGAGAGAGGGGGTGGGGAGAATTTCCTCGAGTGGAGGTCCATCCGGCAGCAGTGGCGTGAGCGGGCAAATTCAGAGCCGCACCTTTGTGTCTCTGTGAAACTGGGGGTTTTGACCTCGCTTGGCAGCTGAGCCTTGGCAGCGTTCCTGCACCTGACGCTGCTGCCGCTGCACTCTCGACAGTTGCGTAACTCGGGCGCCGCGGCTCTCGTTAAAATCGAGAAACTAGTAAAAAGCGATTTGCGGGATTGCCCGACCTTAGCGCTCGAGGTGTTTTGCCCTCGAGCGGAATGCCTGCCGGCGACCCGCATCATGGCCCGGTCTTCGGAATCTAAGAAATGTTATTTAAATTATAGGCGGTGGTGGTTCGAGTGCAGGACCTGAAATTACTCGCTCAGGCTACTGCAAGAGGAAGGGCCCTCCAAGCTAGCTCTAGACAGCCACTTTTTACCGCTCTCATTTGTTTTTGTAAGTACAGTATATGCACTATTTTTATCTGGGGTTTTTATTTCATTCCAGTTTTTAATGTTGTCTACCTTTTCACCTTTTACATTGTTATTGTATCTGTGTACAGCGCCTTGCGACCCTTTGGCGAAAGACGTTTAGAAACGTAAATTAATATTCTTATTTACTAATTTCATTTGTACTGATGTAAGCTATTTGTGGCCTACTCTTTTTGCTGAGCAGACTTCTTGGAAGAAGTGGGATTACCTAAACTTTACTCCACTTTACTTGCCGATCAACTTACTGTACAGTATATAAATAATCCTCAACCGTGCTCGATCTACTGCTGAATGAAGGTCTCCACAAGGCCGCCGCCACCTCGCACTATCCTGCGACCGAATAATCCAGCCCCTGCACAGAAACCGATTTTACCGCTCCATCTCCTCGGTTGACGTCCTCTCGAGACAATATCCGGCCAATCTTGGCTGTGGGGTACAGAGCGTGGTAGTGTTGGTGGTGTGGCATGGCGGTGGTGGTGGTTCTGGAATGAGGCCTTGGAGTTACCCTCGTATCACTTACATATAGAAATTGTGGCATAATTGCGCGAAAGACAAACGCATCCAGGATTTCAAGTAATTGGCAGCAGTAGTGTTTTCTTGATGCTTTGACTTTTTGACGTCGTCCATTTGTTGAATTGTAAAAGTCTTTATGACGCTGATTGATGTTACCATTGCTGTTGACCCGAGTCCTCCTTGAAAGAAAGAGTTATTTAACCTCAATGGGTTTCTTACCTAGGGTTATAAATAAAGAACTTCATTGATTGCACCATCTCTCACGTGACTGTTCAAGCCCCCGCCGGCACGGCCCGTGCTTTATTTATTTCTTTCCCTACCCACCCAACCAACCAACGCCGCCAACCAACCCACCCACCCACCGTCCAACGTTGTTACTAGCAGCGGACACAAACCCGACGCAGTGCCACATGTCACCGTGAATGGGGCAGAGAATGCACGGGGACAAAGTTCCCCCTGTGTGCTGAGAGGCCCTTATTCAAACTGAAAGCCGAGATAGGGTGACACGATTGGGCTCCTTGCCGGGCCGCGTCGGGCCATTGTGCCGCCAACTCGCGCGCGAAACGTAACCCCCAAGCATCGGGAACACCGTACGCGCGACTCGAGCACGTGGCCCGGGCAGCGGTGGCTCCGCGGTGGTAACATCCGCGCCTCGTCGCAGAAAGAATGTCCAGCCCCGACGCAGTTCGATTCCTGCCTCGGGTGGCTCTCCGTGTGCGGAGTTTGCGTGTTTTCCTCCCCGTGTTTCTGCGTGGTTTTTTTTTGTCCCGGTTGGATAAACGCTCAATATAATGCAGTGGCGTCGGACTAACTCAGACACTTTGACACTTCGGGACTACGGTGCGTTCGGTTTTTGCGTGTCTACGACATAACCATCACCTTATTCCACAAATAATCCCCGGCTTTAAAAACAACAGATAATGACCTTCAAGATGACGCCCCCCCCACAGTTGTATAATCAAAGCGACGATTTTGAAATTGCGACAGTGAGGTTGCTTAATTTGTGGAATTGCCCGCACGTCCCACCGTCTGATGCTTGCCAAGCCTGTGCGTCAAAGCATTCTTTGGAAGGTGACCCCTAATTTCGCGTCTGACAAAACAAACTAAATTTGTGGACCTTGCGTAGCAGGTAAAGATCCCGCCCCCCACCCCGCCTTGCCTCCACAGCCAGAAACTTGCGGTTGAAGTTACGGCTCTGGGATAGACAGCGTCGCGGTCAGTCGGTGATGGTGGTGCTTGGCGCGCCACAGCCGACCTGCGGTCGCGAGGGCCTGCCTTTGCTTATTAAAGACAAATCGACGTGGTAACAACCGGGCGCCACCATAAAATTACGGTCCACAGGCAGTAAACGTGGAATTTCACTCCTTGGCCGTTGAGTGCTTTTTATAAGGACGGCGGTTAATTTTGCTCAACCCAAAGTTGCGTGGTCAAATTGTCGCGACGCGTGCACGCCGTTTAGCGACGCAGAACCGGTGGAAAATTTGATAATTTATTAAACTTCACGATGGCGTTGCTGAGGGTGCTGCCACGGTGGTGTAACGATCTACAACCGCTGGACTTGCGATTCAGAGGTCGCGGTTCCCATTAGCTCTCTCCCAGTGCGGCAGTTGGTGCAGGTTTCTTAAAATCCTCACGCCTCCATCCACGCGGCTGAATAAACGACTTCACCGGCATCCCGTCTATTGGCTGGTCGCGCGCGGTCCGAGACGTGCGACCGTTTCAGAAGGGTAGGCCCTGAACAACCCTTAAGAGGGGCTTCTCTAGAGCTTCCCAATCGTGTGAGGCCCTTCCACCAGCAGCGTCACGAGCAAGCAATCGCAGGGCTGCCCCTTCGCCTTGTCGGCCATTCTCGGTTTAAAAAAAAAACAAATAAAAATACCACAGCCGAGGGTTAACCTTTCCTTCGCTCCGACCTTCCTAACGCGCCGCGTCGCAATAAATAAAGCCGCTCCCGCGCGTCTCGTCCGACGCACGCCTCCGCCGCGATAGTGTTTTCCTCTCGCGCGCGCGCGTGCGTAACCGCTGCGGTGGACCGCCGCTTGCTACACCGCTTGTCCGGCGACTCGGCGTCGGAAGCGGCAGCGCGACCGACGACGGCACAACTGTTGAGCCCCGGTTATGTTTTTCTGGTCGCAGCCGATTTGGGTCACGCGTGGCAGATCTCCCGCGCCTTCCCCGCGCTCGCTCGCTCGCCCGCCCGCCCGCTTGCCCGCTCGCTTTAAATAATGGACGAGGTGCCTCGAAAAAGGCCGCGCCGCGATCCTTTTGTTTTTGCACAAAATGCCCTGGAAACGGGAGCGTTCGCTGGGCGCGATGCTACAGAT
>JAZEWU010000042.1:1198721-1208816 GCA_036362915.1 Geotria australis
TTCGCTGCGTGCGGAGTAAGTAGTCTTCATAAACGTCACATTCTCAAATCCACCCCCCACAACTGCCCTTCAACCGCCTCTAACCCAACGGCGCAAACAGGTGCGCTACGGACTATGGGCACCTTTTTTGCCGGTATACAAAATTTTTTTGAATATATAAGGTTTCACCTTTTCTGGCAACGAGAGACGTGTTAAGATCGTAAAACACGAAATGTGCACCTTTTATGCGCTACAGTTTCGTCGCTCGGAAGCTCCGGTGCGGTGCGACAAGTAAGCGTGGGTAAATTCCCATCTCTTCCAAGACACCTGGCCAGCATGGAAAAGTAGGCCAAAATACCCTCTAGTGGGGGCTCTCTAGATCCCTTTCTAGGCAGCGTTGGCGCGAGGCAGGGATTTCGGTGCCGCACGCGTCACCGACCTTCATCTATATTCCACCGTGTCTGCCTCGAGAGAGCTTTCTGTTATCCGCCGGCTTTAGCGACATTTACGCTGCGGATTTGGCAACTGGCAGTGCCACGCGCGTGACGATTCCGACTCTACTGACCGGTTTTGTTGCGTTTGTCGGCGGCAGAGTGAACAGTGCACGAGACACGTCCTCCCCAAGTAGGGTGTGTGGGTCAACTCACCCCCTCCCAAACCCACAACCCTTTCACCAACCCACCATCCCACCCACCCTGGGCACAAAGTACAGCTCTGAGTAAAGAATGCTGTAATTTGTCTCTAATCACATTCCACGCGGAGCGCATAAACCAGCTTATCAATTAAAAAAAAGTCTGTGCAGTTGTCCGGCGCATTTGGCCTAGTGGCTCAGTGGGCCATGCGAACTCCGGCGTTTGTCTGGTCTCGAGTTTGTTGTTTGCTTTAGCAGCATGCCTTTTGGGCTGCCTGCACGTGCGCACGTGTGTGTCTGTGTGTGTGCAGTGTGGCCGTGCGTGAGTACATATGTCCATGAGAGAAGCTACCGGAGTAATTAAAGTTTCACTCGTTGGTGCAGTGCAGTTCACTGCATCTCTCCCATCCCCCGTTTGTCTCCCATCCCCCACACAGATTTGCTCGCGAGGCTTGGCCAGGCCAGATAAATCTGTGGAATTAAATTACCTTCCCTACAGTTGCCATCGTTTGCCTACAAGACACTCCCGCACATGTTAAGCCCCTATTTGCCTGGATCATCCGTTGTACGTGCCATGAAAAAAAGGAGCCTTTTTAGTGGAATCGCTTCAAAGGTTCCCATTTACATTAAATGTATTCCGATTTTTTTTTCATATGTTAGTTATGTACAGCTGCTTTGTTAATCCACTGCTGGATGAAAGCCTTTCCCGTGTCTTGGTAGGGGTGGTGGTAGTTGTTCGACTGCACTATACTTGACCGGTGAGTTGGTGAAGAGCTGGGGCACCCCCAGACATCGTTTTCACATGTCAGTCACCACTGATGGTAGTCGTGGCTGAGAATCGATTTTCAGGTGACCAGGTTCATAGTGCGGTGCACTCATCACTACCGCTCCACCATGACAACCCCCACCCAGAATTGGGTCTTTACATGGGAAGATAATTCATTTTTAAACTGACATTCTTTGAAATGTTAGCGTCGGTTCGCAGAAAGGAGAAGACCCGTTTATGTAAAAAAAAATACTTTTTTTTTTAAACAACACACTAGCAGGTTTTTCCGAAACGTAAATGACGCAGGAAGCAGTTTGTGAATACTTATTCCGTTGAGGATGGCTGTGAATGCCGAAAATAAAATCATCCATCCGTGCAGCCACATTTTAATGCGTTTGCATCTGCCCACAACACACATACACCACAGAGGCGAAAATGCGCCTGGGTTGGTTTACTTGTTGGTGTGGGGTTTTTTTTACATAAGCATTTAAAAAGGAGGAGATTAGAA
Source organism: Geotria australis (assembly GCA_036362915.1). NCBI lineage: Eukaryota > Metazoa > Chordata > Hyperoartia > Petromyzontiformes > Geotriidae > Geotria > Geotria australis. The sequence continues at coordinate 1,200,606 of JAZEWU010000042.1, forward strand.
TTTAAACAAAGAAGCCTTGCCTTACAACTGCTCTCCCAGATGGCAGTTGTGAGGCCTTCCGTGCCAGGAATGTGCTTCCAGTTCTCCCCTGCCCCCACGTGTGTTTTTTCCACATCCTCTAATGTGATCCAGGCTGGCGAAGCAGCAGCAGCAGCGTCTGAGTGGCTGATATCCACACTGCCCGGCGTTCGGCCGAGATAATAACAAAACGACTCGTTTCGTCCCTGCCGCTGCCCTTAAGGAGCTCAATTTATTGCTCGCTGACTTTCCGCGTTAGCCGCACGATGTTGTTGTTTTATTATCTGAAATAAAAATGTAAATTAAACATAAATTAGAAAAAGAGCGCAAATTATACGCCGCACTCGCCGCATTGATTGTCGGACGCTGCGGAAAATAGGACACGATGAAAAAACTTCGGGGACGTTTAGGGAAAAAAAGGTCTGTTCGTACGTTCTGGAGAACAGCGGTATTGCTGCGGAAAACTCTTTTCCGTAACATGCCGCTCGAAAACGGGGAGGTGGCCGTCTCCTGGAAGATGATTCGGAGCAACTATATTTAAACACGGAATTCTTAAAATAATGTTTTCTCCGAATCATAGGATGCATTCCCAAGTTTTGCTTTAAACCAATTGGTTGGGGGGGAATGTGCGTCTTATAATGCAGAAAACACGGTGAGAGGCAACTTTTCCGGCAATGGCCCTTCTCTATGGTCGAGCTGGAGAGGCGTGAGACAGGTGCTAATAGTCAGAACCTGCACTCGATACACCATGGGGCCCTTTTGGACTGCAACCAAATGCCATTGTATTCCGTGAGTGTTTTCAATTAATTGGGCCTAATCCAGCTGTGAAACTTAAAGCATTGGGTTTGATTGGCAGGCAGTGAGCACGCAAGACGCGTCCCTCTGACACGAGGTGGTACCGCCGCTCGCTGCGACAGTTCCAAACGGATATTTCTCCCCGTTGTGGCGTGAAGCCGAGACCACGGCGGGGAAAGCAATGGAGCTATAATAAATCAAATTATTTGTCGAAAATTTGCCGATATAATAATTTCCCGGCACGTGAAAATTCAAACGGCGATGGAAAACATGCTTCGGGTAAAAGTCAACTTTGTTCACCTTTCGTATTCCATTTTTAAGCGGCTGTTTATTCGGGGAGAAAAAAACCTTGGGATATTTTTATTGTGATGCCGATCAGATGAAAAAGGCCTTACAGCGCATTATACGTAAAAAATTGCGATTGCCGTCGTGATTAATGTTGCTGTGCCTCTGACCTGTTTCACCTTTGCCGAAGAGATATCGTATTTGAATGTGCTCTTTCTCGGTTATAAATAAACAATTTGATTGATTGAGAAAGAGCAGCAAATCAGCTGCGCAAGGAACCGCGCATTACAAAAATACGACGTGCGCTGTTTTTTGCCGCCGCGTCTGTGTGTAGTATTTTACAGAATATGGACCGGACTACATGCTGGACATCACTCCGAGCTGTCGGACTGACAAAAATGACCAACAGTACCTGGACAATCTCATCGCCAGAGTGCGAGGTACGGCAAAGCGAGCGGAGTACCGAGCCGGGGACGCTCGTTCATCACGCACTCAAACGCGGACACGCGCGCGCTCGTTGTTTACGTACAATCTTGGCTACGCCGCACTTTGCTTTGACCGCACGGTGCGATAGCGATAATACGAATGACAATGCCCATCTACGTGTCGAGGATCCTGCCGTAACGCTTGGGTACAACTGGATTCGCAATCCAGAGGGTTGCCGGTTCAATCCTGCCGTGGCAGTTGAAACAACGGGGATAGTTGCTCGATTGCCATCTCTTGGGAATGTCACAGCACGATCCTAAAACATCCGGTGTTCCCAGGCGGTGCTCCATCCTGGCACTTTAGCAGGCTCACACCTGCCTAGGCTCGGAGTTTCCGTCGAGATTGGACGCATTCTAGGTTACCTGGTCACGGGCCGAACGTGGCTTTACAGCGCGAAGCTATTAACCAGACGCGACGCGGATGTTGTCGGAACGTTTAATTTCTCTTGAATTGTTTTTTATTGAAGTGTTAGAAACGGCATGATCGTCGGCGTGACCATCGCAAGCCACCGTGATTATCGTCACCGCCGCCAGATACCTGCTCGTGTAGCGGGTACCGAATTGTCGCATCGGATGTTTCCTCCACCGGGTCCAGACCCCGAATGTGATTATAATGACGACTCAATGTGCACTCATTCAAATGCAACTTGGGGATGGNGGGGCTGGGGTGTGTGGGGGGGGGGGGGAGAGACGTGTTAGCAGTGAGTGAAGATGGGAAAATGTTCACTTGCCATCCGATTTTTGAATGCCGCGGATCGCTCTCCGGCACACGGGTGGTGCTGAATCCGTTATAAACCGGCACGTTTGTTCATCACGTGACAACTTTACTAATCGGCCGTGTCGGGTGGAGGAGCATGTGAGACACACAAGTCTTACTCATAAAATCAATTACGAATCTCGGAGGAATCAAGCTGCTCGCTCTAAGATGTTTATTGGGTTTTTTTTTTTACTATTAACATTATTGTTAAAACTGTGTCCGTACGCGTTTAAGGAGACGGCCGCAAAACAAATTAGTTTCCCTCCGCGCGCGGCTCGTAACGCAATTTACGGGAGCCGCGGGCCCGCGGAGCGGCCGGGCCTCACGCGACGACAGAAGCCGGTTGCCTCGTCCTCTGTGAACGTAGCGGGTTGCCAGGCGGGCCATTGTGTCCCTGTGTCACAGACAAACGAGCCTCATCCCCGCAAAACACTAATCTGGTTCCAACTATTGCTCGCAGGAGCCGCTGTTTCGGATATAGCCGCGCCGAGCGTTCCTGCTCCCTCGTTCGTGAGGTTCCGCCTCCACACGTTGGAGGCACCTTGGAGTCATCGTCGGAGGCATCAATGTGGGGAGGCGAAATGTCGTGAAGTGGAGAGGGAGGAACGCTCAACACGGCTATATTCGGATAAGCAGCTCTTCAGAGAAATTCTCTCATACAATCCAGCCGTGAAACCCTACATCATTAATCCAGGTTCACCGAATCCCGTTCCTCCTTGTGGCCCAATAATACAGTCTGTCCCTTTGCTCTATTTTATATAGATAGATAAACAGATTCCATGAAGGCTTTCCTCACGCTGTGTCCATGATAGGGGCTTATCGACCATACTTCACCACGTTGGTAAGTCTGGGTTGGTGTCTCATCAGCAGTCAGGTTCGCTTAAACCACTTCCGATTAAACCGTCCAATGTTCACAGGCAAGCACTATTTCTGTTAAAAATATGCCACAGTCTGATGAAATGCGTCACGCGAAATTTATCATTAAATCAAAATCATCTTCGGATCTTAGGTGAACAATACATTCCTCACGGCTGCCAGGTTTTTGTCCATCGGATCAGGAATCAGCGCGCGAATTCGAACAGGCGCCGCATAACGTTTGTCGGAATGCAATAAGCCTCCGCCGTTCTTGTTTACGATTTTTTTTCCCCTCCCCTCCCCGAACGAAACCCCGGCCCGGCAGCGCTCGTGACGAATCGCGCATCACGGCGCGATGGTTTATTATTTGCGAGCGGGGATCAATGTAGAAGCGTTCACGTAGTGATCCCTGTCAAGTAAATACTTGGTATTACCTGCAAATTCTACCAAACACTTCGAAGCCGAGGAGCTGAACGATGTTCCAGAAACTCAACAGATGCCGGAAGCCCCTCAGTCTGGAGCAAGAAGAGAGACCAATGCCGGCCTTTAAGGCCAGCACTGACCATCATATCTCTAAATGTTGAAGGGCTGTCTGCAACTAAAGAAGAACTTGTTGCAATGGGGAAACTGTCATAACCATCACGCTTCGAAGAATCGAATCGAATTCGAATTTGCGAGCGGTAGCAAATCGTCTGCCGCCTCCGCCTGCGCCCGTGACCACCTACCCACGTTGAAGCGCGCGTAGTGGTGGTGGCGCCGGCATGCATGCGCTTCTCAAGGCAGATGGCAAAGCAGATGTCAGCAGGTAAAAATAGTCATGGGGAGGAGAGAGCGGGAAGGGGGGGCGGCTTCAGCCATCAGATTTTATCAGGTAAAGCGATGCTGTGCTCTGGGCACCGGGGGAGATGGACGCTAACGAAGTCGTTGATTGATGATTCAGCACTCGCTGATTCACGCCGTTCGCCGGCGGCGGCCAGTCACCTCCTTGTAGCGCTTCTGTCGCAACTACCGGGGTTACTTTGCTCATTGGTTCCTCGCTACCTGTTGAGGGCTCGTACCGACCAGACGGAATTTTTAAATCTCGCACCGCGCCGTGTTTGGCCACCACCGGGTCACAACAACACGCGGCAATTCACGGCTCGACGAATGAGAATTGCTCTCCACAGCGGCTCTATCGGGATAGCCGTGTCACGGAGTGTTCCTTCTGGCTCCGTCGCGACGTTTCGCCTCCCACGTTGGTGGCATCGTCAGGCGTTTCTGAACGCTCTGGCCGAAACGTGTTGTGTTATATATCTGCAGTGCGTTGAGAGCGTGTTCCGTGTGTCCTTGTGATTTTAAGAGTAGTCTGTTCTTTCACCGCCGCACCTACTCTCCTCCCTGGTCACCTCTGTGTTCCCGTGCTCTTCGAAGTTCTTTGAACTTTATTCAAGCCTGATCTCACCGTACGCTCACCAATGCGCCCGCTCGCCTGCTCGCTCGTGATCCGGGCACAAACGTTCGCGCCAAAAGTAGGCAGCGTGCGCGGATTTCCCGTAGATTTCCACGAGCGGGGTCGATTGCCGAAACGGGCAAAGGCAGCGGTCTCGGCGAGTCCGCGCGCTCGGAGGGGGAAGCCATCGGAGCAGATGGCGCGACGCCGCCCGAGCACGATCCTGGAGGTCGCCGCGTGTCTCCTCTGCGGCAGCTGCGGCTCCTGGTCAGGGGGAGGGAAGCCAGGGAGGGAGGCCGTGGCACTTGAGGGTGCGGTTGCGGCATCAACAGCTTTGGCCACGACAATCACATCTTGATCTTAATCTTGAGAGTGAGGAAGGCCCGGTAGCCGGAGACAGCGCGGTGACCTCTGCGTACGAGGGTTCACCGGGTCTGACCCCCCCCTCCAACCGACATACACCTCGCTCCCGTCGCAAACGCCCCGGGAGCCCCACCGTCTCGGTCACGCCGACTGTCAACAAGCGCGGAACCGGGAGCTTAAATCTCAGCCGGGATCTGTCCGGGTTAGCGACCCAGCGCGCAGCACACCGCATCCAGTATACCGCTCGCTCGCTGTCCTCACATGTCACAGCTACGGCAGTCTGCCGACGACTCGAAAAACGTGCGGTGAGAAATTAACATCCCGGCGAAACTCATGTCTGGTCCACTCTCCTTTGACTGCTGCCACCGCGACCCTCACCAGGACAAGCGGTTTAGAAAATGGATGGATGGGTCTTATATTAGTCTATGGGTCCTAAGCTGGTCTGTAGGTTCTATGTACGTCTATCGGTTCTAGTCTAGTCTATGGGTCGTATGTTAGTATATGGGTGGCGTAGCTTGGTTGCCATGGGCACTGTTGGACGGAATGAAACGCGGGCCGCCCCATCCACCTTCGCAGCCCAAGCCCTCGGCCACTCCGGCTGTGGGCCACGGTGCAGTTGCACCGCCTGCACACTCGTCGTCGAGCTCTGCGTCGCTGCGACGACCCGAGGTCGCGCGCGCAGTGGCATCCGCGTTGTGTTGACACGGTGCGAGATCGTACGCAGCAGAGCGGTGGGTTAGGCTAATGGGGCATCACACTGTGCCAGTTTCCACACTGCTCGTGGTTATGTTATAACGGCGATGCCATAATTTCTTCGGGGAATTTACTAAATTGTGCAGTCGGCTATAAAGCGAATATTAAAAACCCTGGAAAATAATTTGAAACAGGCCAAGCCACCGGCGTGCCTAACACTACGCGTCGCCCGCATCCGAGACACCACGTTTTCCAAAAACCAAACAGCGTAAAATAAATACCGCTTCCTTCGTAAAAGGGTACTTAGCGTTCGCTTACAAAATATAATTGTACATTTCAGTGGGCTGTGACCCGGTGAAGTAAAAAGAATTTGATTTTTATCGGTGTTTTTATTTGTTTATGAGACCTTTATGATTTCATTACACGTGCTGGACTGTCATTGGCTGTTTCACCCCAATGGTCCTTTTTCCTTTCTTGGGGAGTGGGGGGACACCCTATAGGATAATACTTAAAGGATTTTGATTTGAAACCTCTAATAGTAGAGTGGCGCGTTGCGGTGCGTCGCAATGCCATGGGACTGTGCTCTCTGTGTGACCGATAACATCTTAATATATAGAGGACGCATTGTCTGGAAAATGTTGGCGCCGGCTTACCACGTGGCTGCCTTCCTTTTGCTCCACCTTCCTGTAATTTTTTAAAACTAAAAATGTGGGGGGAAGGCAGCCACGCAGTTATCCAGCGCTACCATTTGGCAAACTCTGCGTCCTGTATATTACGATGTTATCGGCCAGTTAATTATTGAGCGTGTTTTAGTTATGGGAGAACCCGCAGGAAACACATACAGAACAGGGGGACGTCACACAAACTCCGCACAGAAAGGCGCCCGAGGCAGGAATCGAATCACGGCGTGTTATAAGCAGTAAATTATTATCACTGTGAACGCTGGCATCGCAAGCCTCCTACATTTCCAAACTTGGACGACGCACTCGATTTATTTCACTGAATAAATAAATACGATGGCGGCGGTTTGGGTAGGACTTCATCCAGCAGTGGATTGGCCATGGTGACTGATCGTGATGATTGTGACTGTGGTATAACTACACTGTAGCCGGTTTCACGCCACCAGTGGATGAAGGCCTCCCCGTGCCTTGTCAATCTTGGGGTTTTTTTCCAAATACTTCACCACCCTGGTCATTTTGTGTTTGCAAAGGTAGCACAAGTTTTGATATCACACACCACTGATGGTAGCCTTGGTCGGTAAATTAAACCCGGGTCACTGAGTTCATAGCTCAGCGCGCACGCTCACCGCTGCTCCACCGCTCCACGGCAGTTCGCGAAACACGTAATTTCTGTTGGAACAATTTAGGGAATTAATTCGGCCCGAAAAACGCCGCATATTTTTTAAGGGGGGCGTTGTTTTTTTTGGCCGAGGAATCTGTGTTTTTCTTTGCTAAGTGAAATGAGGTTTTGTTTTGTTTTTCTCTCCGCTGAGATTTGTGTTGGCCCAGGAGACAGCTGAGTGGACAATTCCTCAGCAGCACTCACCTCATTGCCGCTCAGAGCCCTGCTATCAGCCAGCGGTCGTTACACAGAGCCGCGCGAGTTGCCCCGGCCGGTCGTTGCTCAGGTCCTTTACTCCGGTGGTGGTGTCGACCCACCGCTGGGCCCCTTTCGATTCGTAAACCTCCTCGCGAGACCACTCGAGAGGCGCGGACGAGGGATGATAGAAGACGGAGTGAGATTAAAAGAGGTGTGGAAGAAAGATGGAGCTGTCGTCAGACGACGCGAGAGGGATACGGATGAGATAGAATTGTAGTGAAATTCGAATTCGATTCTTCGAAGCGTGATGATAATATGACAGTTTCCCATTGCAATAAGTTCTTCTTTAGTTGCAGACAGCCCTTCGACATTTAGAGATATAATACTCAGTGCTGGCCTTAAAAGGCGGCAGGCATTGGCCTCTCTTATTGCTCCAGACTGAGGGGCTTCTGGCATCTGTCGAGCTTCTGGACATCGTTGTCTTTCAGCTCCTCGGCTTCGAAGTGTTTGGTAGAATTTGCAGGTAATACCAAGTATTACTTGACAGGGATCGCGACGTGAACGCTTCTACCTTGATCCCCTGTAGTGAAATGATGTAGACGTGAGAGATGTCGTGTTGAGATGACGGAGATGTCGAGAAGAGACCGACGTGTTGGGATGAAAGAAGAGTGCTCCAGACAGGACAGAGATGAGAAACATTAATTAACTTTGTGTTTATTTGCTTTGTATGTTTATCAGGATGTGGATCCGAGCTGATCTTTGATCATCCCTGTATATTGTTTTTCATGCTGGAGGAAGTTTGCGTGTTCCAATAAACCTCAGAGCTATGTCGCCTGGAGTCTAGCACTCATGCTAGGGTCTCCCACGGTGAACAGGTCTGTGGAGAAGTTCCAAACACATTACGATCCGAAGCCCCCTTAGACCAAAGGAGTTTAGCGTCAGGATGGGCATCCAGCCGTAAAGCTATGCTCCAATACCCCCACCATTGAGGG
>JAZEWU010000042.1:1225719-1243933 GCA_036362915.1 Geotria australis
AAGACCGGGATATTCAAGTCGCGTTTTCACCGGCGATGACCCCGTTAAAGAATTGATTAGACGCATCTTCACGCGCGTTGTCAGTCAGTCAGTCAAATTTTAGCTTTACATTTAAGCTGGAAGGAACGTTTGAGCTATGTAGATTTTTTTTCACAGTTGTCCAGCGGGTTACAATATCTTGAGGGCACCCGGGGGGGGGAGGGTGGGGGCAATTCATGAATTTATTGTTTAAAACGGCTTAATCCTGTACAGGGTTTTGCCGGAGCCTATCACGGCAGATGCAAGGCGCAAGGCAGGGGCTATACCCCGTATGGGACGCCAGTCAATCACAGGGCACCGGGGGCAATTTAGTCCATCCATTCATCCATTTTCAGAAACCGCTTAATCCTGTACAGGGTCGCAGTGAGCCGGAGCCTATCCCGCCAGACACAGGACGCAAGGCAGGGGGCCACCGATGATGGGACGCCAGTTCATCGCAGGGCGCCTGGGGAAATTAAGTCAGTACGCCAATTAATCTGGCAGCATATCTTTGGACGGTGGGAGGAAACCGGAGTGCCCGACGAAAACCCACGCGGACACGGGGAGAGAACGTGCAAACTCCACACAGAAAGGGGCCTCGAGTCGGGATTTGAACCAAGACACTTCTTGCTGTGAGGCGGCAGTGCTACTCACTACTACTCACTGTGCGGGTTGTGGTGGTCACAGGGCCCAGAGTCGTGACGCGGACTCCCTGCCCGGGTGAACGCCGCGGATCCATCCATTTCCAGAAAGCGCTCAATCCTGTACATGGTCGCTGTGAGCTGGAGCCTATCCCGGCAGACACAGGGCGCAAGGCAGGGGAACACCGAGGATAGGACGCCAGTCAAGCGCAGGGCGCCTTGGGAAAATTTAGTCAGTACGCCAATTAACCTGGCAGCATGTCTTCGGACGGTGGGAGGAAACCGGAGTGCCAGGCGAAAACCCACGCGGACACGGGGAGAGAACGTGCAAACTCCACACAGAAAGGGGCCTCGAGCCGAGATTCGAACCTGGGTCTTCTTGCTGTGAGGCGGCAGAGATACCCACTACGCCGCCATGCCGCCCTCAGCGCCGACTCTCCCGTCGTTTACTTCCCTGTACCCACAATGCCGCTGGATGTTGATCCAGGTAGACCTGTCGTCTACGTCATAATTTTTGTCCAGGATGTTTGGTGGTCGTTTGTAGTTTATTCGAAAGTGGGTTCAATATTGGACTGATGTGGGTTTTCACGGCTCGGTGCGAGAATTGCTTTGCAAAGCTGTGCTTTCGGGATAGCCGTGTCGAACTCAGAACGACTGAGGATGCCCCCCAACGTGGGAGGACGAGGGGGGATGGGCGCTCAACGCAGCTACGTCTTAAGAAAAGCTCTAAAGCAACCATTCATTCATTCATTTTCAGAAACCGCTTAATCCTGTACAGGGTCGCGGTGAGCCGGAGCCTATCCCGGCAGACATAGGGCGCAAGGCATGGCTATACCAAGGACGGGACGCCAGTCCATCACAGGGCACCGGGGGCAATTTAGTCCGCAGGCCAATTAACCTATGCATGTTTTTGGACTGTGGGAGGAAACCGGAGCGCCCGGCGAAAACCCACGCGGACACGGGGAGAACATGCAAACTCCACACAGAAAGGCACCCCGAGCCGAGATTCGAACCCGGGACCTTTAAAGCAACCATCAAAATGTCAAATGTCATTTCTAAAAGGTTTCTTTTTTATGGTTTGAAAGGACGAAATATGATGATGGTTCAAATCCCACCCCCAGCATTTGCATCGGTCCAAGATGATGTTGATTAGTGTCTTACAAATCACAATGAAGTCTAATCGACGTCTGGTCAATAATTGATCCAGGTAGTGACAGTCGTCTCGTCTCAAGTACCTGGATCACAGCCGACTGACAATTTTGTAAATCTCTATTTAGAGAGAAGGGAAATATATGTAATAATAGAGTACAGTCGAGTGAAATAACACATTGACGCAATGAACGCAACACCGCTGCGGTCCATTTACCCTTGACACGAAAATAAGTACACACTTTACACACGCGGCAGTTGTTGATTTTTCCAACGAGAAAATGCGACCGGTCCTTGTTTAAAAAATCGTTACGACCCATCGCTTTGAATTCTATTTTACGGGATTTTTTGTTGTTGCACTTTCTCAATGTTGGCCGCAGCAGGCCCTATTGACGAAATATGAATAAGCCAAACAGGGGTCGCAATCCGCGCTGCTGTTACGGCAGAGGAAATTGAATGGAAATGGGGGCAACCTCGCGTCACGAGGGCAACTGACGAGGGACTCGAGGCAACGTTCGCTTCACGAAGTGGAGACCGAGAAACGGGAACGAGGAGATTAAGAGGAAGAGAGAGGGAGAGCCGAGAAAGAACACATGAAAACACGGCAGCAGGAGGTATACACACAAGACAGACAGACCATGGAGCCACCTTTAAAACAAACAGGATTCGAGTGGAATTACCTGGTGAAAGTCTCACACGTTTGTCAGGTACCACGGGAACACAGGGTCTATAACTCAACTCAGCCGCACACTCAACGCCTGAAGATGCCACCAACGTAAGAGGCGAAACGTCGCGCGCGAGAGAGGCAGAGCGCTGAGTGACACGGCTATCCCGAAGAACAACTCTGAAGAGCAACCATCGTGAATCGAGCCGTGAAAACCTACATCAGTACAGATGGGATATCCGGCCGCACAGATCATACGCCACGATCGGACGGGAGCCATCTAAGGAGAAGGAGCGAATTAATCAGAGACGAATCCGTGAGACCTTTGCCGAGCAACGTGGGAAGTTTCCTAGCCGACAAAGAACAGCGGGTCACCTCACCTATCAAAAGCGCCGTTGCGTCACGTATTTAATTTTAACCGAGGGCCCTCTTTCTAGCAACGCGGCCCCATGGAAACAAACGCCGGCGACTGACACATGGTACACGTTACGGGTGTTGGGGTTTTTTTTTTGGCGACGTTCAAGTATTGAAGGGGAAGTTAGAAAGTATGGCATCGTATACAGTGCGACGCATGCCAGTGACCTGCACGATACACAACTTCAGGGTGAAGTGAAAGGGGGGGCATCTGGCTCTTGTAGTTTTGGGGGGCCCGCTTTGTGAAACAGTGTCCGTTTCCTTCCCGTTGCTGTTTTGCCACCGCCCATGCCCATTGGCAAACACGCCACTGTTACTCATTGTTGATCAGATGTCCCTCCCGTGTGTCTATTCGCATGAGTATAATAGCCACCGTATATATGTTGAAATGTTTCGGTCACATTTTAACATATACTATGATGAGTGTAAACGTATTCTACCCCAGACGACCTAACATTTGTTTACAGTTTTTGTTGTGTTTAAATGTGCCATACACATTGTAATCAACTCAAGTTTATTTGTTTAATCAGGTGAGAACTCAATAGACCAGCAAAGGTTAATTTGTAAGAATGACATGGGTGAAATGCTGCTGAACAGGTTAATTGGCCTGCGGAGTAAATTGCCCCCGGTGCCCTGTGATGGACTAGCGTCCCATCCTGGGTATAACACTGCCTTGAGCTCTGTATCTGCCGGGATAGGCTCCGGCTCACCGTAATCCTGTACAGGATTAAGTGGTTTCTGACAATGAATGGATGGATACATTACATTGGTGGTCACCAATATGACCTAGGTCACCAAAGTAAAAATTAACTATTTTAATTTCGGAACACAATTATTAGTAATACAAACAGTTGTGGTTTACGAATTTGATTATCACATTTCTACAATAGTCTTTTTCAAAAATTATAAAACACTATGTAGGTTTTCACGGCTGTTTGTATGAGAATTTCTCTCCATAGCTGTTCTTTCGCGATAGCCGTATCACGCCTCCCACGTTGGAGCCATCATCAGGCATTCTGATCATCAGTAACATTGTTTAGAATACTTTAGATGAACTCTCCGCTTTGAAGAAGGGTCATTGCCCAAAACGTCACCTATTCTGTATTATTTTTCTCCTTAGCAGGGCAATGTTATTGACTGGTGTAGAGTTGTTGTGTTGTTGTGTGTACTTATGCACCCCTATATCAAAAACAAAATTCGTGTTAGATTCTGGAAAACATACATTTGTAATTATGAATAAATAATAACACTTGGGTGCATTCCCACTGAGATGACTCAATTAGACTGACTCATTCGACCGTTTAAACACGATCTGAAATACCCCGGCACGCTTCCAACATATACAGATCAGTTTCAAACTGATGTTTAATGTATATCGAAAATTAGTTCCTAATTATCAATTTCCGTTAGAGCGAGGTGCCGCGTAGCGAATTTCTGTATAGTGGAGAATACACGTAGTGTTTTGTAAAATGTCAAACAGCAGAACTAAACAATTATGATGACATTTGATGATTTCGGTGAATGTGTATGGTATATCGGGTCATCGATTACGATGCTAAAAATATGCACATCGCATTGTAAACGAAATACAAATCGATGTTTCGAGATCTGCATTGTTGCATGTAACGGGCTACACCGATAATGTTATTGTCACATGATCAAACATTACTGACACGCACCCTCAAAAGTCACTCAGAACATTAATAATTAATATTGCGGTATATATTAACACGTTATATAGATGGACGACGTTTCGGGCAATGTATATTCTTCATGCACATGCCTACATGCGCATCCACACTGCACTATGAACCCTGCTGTACGGTACTGTACCTCTGCTGACCTCGACTCTCAACAGCAGTGCGTGATTGTATCTCGGCGCCGGCTCCTAAGCGTGGTGAGGTATTGTCAAGTCACCACCACGGCCTTCATCCAGCAGTGGATCGCCAAAGGGCCTGTGGATGATCAACTTTTGCAGATACAAATATGTACTGGACCTGCCCTATCATTTTGCTCTGCATCATAAACATTTAAACATAAACAAACATGCCCCGTGTAGCCTCCAACTGGCTGTCGGGGTGAGTGCTGTTAGCCGGCACCTATGAAGCCCCGAAACGGCGCACGAAAGGGTGGCCAAGAGACGACGCCCGGCCGCCTTTGTCTCTCCAATGCTGATGTTTACATTTTCGCACCATATGGTCAGTCGGCTACTGGAGGAGGGGTGAGTGTGTGACATGAGTCACTGAGCGTGTGGTACACATGCCACGCAACCAGTGTGGACGTGTGTCTGTGCGGGTGCAATGTCTTCTGTGCGTCCTTATGGTCTGTGTGCCGTGTGTAATAATAATAATAGCATTTATGGAGCGCCTTTCACCCGAGGGTCACAACGCACTGCGTGATGCATCTGCCAGTCATCTCGGCCGAGCCTTCGACACTTCACGCGATGGCCTCAAAGTGCACCTGGCCTGGCACAGACGCTGTGGTCACTTAGCGGCGAACGGCGGTTGTTGTTGTGGTGTGGGTGTATTTATGTCCGTGCAAGAAATGCGTACGTGCGCGCTGTACGGTGTGTACGTGCGTGTGTATTTATGTCTGTGTGTGTAAACAACGTCAACACGGGAGTGTTCGTGTGTGTGTGTGTTCAAACAGTGTGTGTACGTGCGTGTGTATTTATGTCTCCGCGTCTTTGCGTGACGCAGTGGCTGGCTTGTGGGTGGAGGGGTGATGAGCGGTTGTGGAACGAAAGAGAGAGGGGAGGGGCAAGCTGGAGGGGGAGAGCGGGGTGTAGGGGGGGGTGGAGCTGGTGTTGGGGGTCTGTGTGGTTAACACTGGATCGCACCAGTATTTGTATAAACATGTCCTCTGTGCTGGCGACGGTCCAGCCAGCCATTCGGTCTGGCCTGCAAAACGCAGGGGCCTCATTTCAACACCAGCTGTCCGGGGCTGAGCTCCTGAAAATGCATACAATCGGAGTGGGGGAGGGTGACATTCGGGAGGGGAGGTAGATTATACATTTCAATGAAATCCTCTGTACAGCTCTGCTTAATATTTATCTTACTTAATTGTAACATTAACAGATTTTTTTTAAGTAATTTACCCGAGCGAGAATTTCATCGACAAATGTTTAACTTTAATATTTACTCATTATACAATATAGGTTTATGCAAAAACTGTATTTTCGGTTTCTTCTGTAACGCAGTTGTTTTTTGCTCTGATTCTGCTTTGCGTCCGTGTTGTAGGAATACATAATTCATCTGTTTTGCTTTTGTCATGTTGGTAGGCCGGGCCAGCCACTCTCACAAACGAGATTCACCCGCGCAATCCCCACTTCTCACCTGGCCAAGCAACATCACCCTGGGCGAGCAGAGAAACCACACATCGTTTTCACCATCTAATAATCCCATCGCACGTCGAGTGATCGAACACCGGTTAAATGAAACGCACATCGATGACTTAATCGGATATCCCGGCTCTGAACAACTCCGATTTCAAGCCAACGTCGGTCAATTGAATGGTGTCATTTGTTAATTGTTAAAGACTGGCTCGGTCGCATCCTCACACCCGGCCACGCCGTCGCCTCCCTCTGCGGTTAAACAGGTTTCTCCACAACTCCTCGAGTTTTTGACATTTGCTCATTGTGCGGTTTTGGTAACACTTGCCAACAAAGATGAGAGGCGGCCGCGTGTCGGGCAAAGCCGCGTGTGTGCGGGACGGCACACCGCATCAAGTATACTGTAGCTCGTGGCACACACAAAAAAAACACACGCAATTTTGGTCGCGCTGTTCTGAAACTTCGACAAACTCACGCAAGTGATACAAAAAATAGTGGCTGCTACAGTGAACCGAACATGCACAAGGAGGCTCGCCCGCAGCCGCTAGAGGCGCCTAAGCCGAAAGCTAGCTAAGGATGCACAAAATGCTAGTAAATGAAATATTATTCACTCATAAACCTCACAGGAGGTGACAGAGATAGAACAGAATGCATCATCATTTAATTGGTCACGGTCAATCCACTGCTGGATGAGAATAACTTTCGGACAATGCACGATAAACAAAGCGCATTTCGCCCCGTTACGCGTTGTTTAGCGTATCACGTTTCTTTAAAGTTTGTTTCACATTGAGATTGAGAATACGGAATGTTATTTATTAAGGTTGCTGGGCACGGGTCCAAGGGCCCAAAACATCCCAATCAGCCAGCAACAAACAGCACAAAAAGCAGTAAGGTGACACAATATTTCTAACCGACGGTGTGGAGAGGCCTTTATCCAGCAGTGGATTTGTAAAGGGCTCTAGATTGTACTGATCGTTTGTTATTGTCAATTCGGTTGATTTTTGTGTTGCTGAAATCCCGTAAAGAGCTTGCAAGCTCACTGGGTATAAGAATTTGCAAAGCTTCAATTCAAGCAAATTAAGTGCGCAAGCCAAATAATTCATTGAATAATTATGGGGCTTTTTTTCCCTGTTCTAAGCTGGACATTATTGTACGACCTCTTCCTGCGACGTGAAACAATGTCACATGTTACATGTCCCCAGTGAACGGCGCTGGCAGTTGGGCCAGATTTATTTAAGAGCGGACACCAGCGCGGCGACGGCAAACAACTGGAACACAATGTCTCGAGAATTAGCAGCAAAATCCTTTATCCAGCATTGGCTGCTCGTGCCTTTGCCCTTTATCAGTCAGCACACAGCGTGCGATCCACGACCCCTTTTAAATCCACTGCTGGATGAAAAGCCTCCGTTCCCCACGGTGTTTTTGGTCACGGTTTGTCTTTTAACCGTGTTACACACCACACTTGGTCTGTCCGTGTTGTTTAAAGGGCGGCTGCCCAGGACTGGTTCAGATAATGCTCGCCACTGGTATTAGCCTTGGCTCGGAATGTGCTAACCACTGTGCCACCGCGTCGCTCCACCTCTTGTGTGTTCGTTGTATTAAGTAACCGCGTACTGTATCGTATAGTCACATTTGGGACTGGGGTTTTGTATTTTTTGTGTTCGTATTTTGCCTGCGTATCTCCCCGTCTGCCTGCATATTTCATCATCATAGTCGGGCACGCGTCTACGGGAGGTATACTGAATGTGGTGTGCCGGGTGAGACTTGGAGGGTGTTCTCAAGATCCCCTCTACAGCGGATGTTTTGGCCTACTCTTCCACGCGACCGTGATGATTTTCTGTGGCGAATCGATTGACTGCGGGCGGACGGAAGCAGTTTTCACTGCCGCGCCTGGAGATCGAGTCGGCGATTGCAAAGTGCAACGCTGCCATAAACCATGACCACCGCAGCAGCATCCTCACAGACTGTAACAAGCGCTGCGCATAATAATAGCGGATTACACATAAGGTGTGTGTGTGCCCGTGTTTAAGCTTATAGACTGTACTTGTTTTTCCTCTCTCTCTCTCACTGATTCTTTAATTAGCGTAAAAGCAGGCCTCTAACATTTAATGAGCTCATCGCTGATTTGGGAACTGCTAAAAAAAAACCCTCCACCGACTCAAATCCCAGAGTAACAGCCCCTGTGTCTATAACAAGGGTCTCGTTGTGGGCTCAGCGAAGACACAGGAGTCATACCAATCTTAGCATGACTGCATGCATTCCTGGAAGTAAAAACATATAACTTGTTTGCATTCGAAGTTGTTACAGCTCCCCCGATTCCGTTGAAACGCGGCCTCGGTTTTTCGGCATTGTGAACCCTGGGTTTGCAGTGTCAGTCAGATCTCAGTCAGTTTTAATTTAAGCTGCGAGGATATTTAAGACGGTTAGATGTTTATTATTACGGCAGAAAATATACCACGTGAGCTTGCAAGCTCTGGAAGCGGGATTCCTGTGATGCAACAAACGTGCGCATTAACCAACGTAAACAATAAATACATCAGGAAGGAACCGTTGAGCTATGTAGCTATGTTTAACAGTTGTACAGCAGGGAGGGCCAAGCAAGTTACAACATCTCAGGGCACCAGGGAGGGGGTAATTTATACACACACCACGTGCATCAACAACACTACCTTAAAAGAAGAGGAAAAATAGACCAGAGGTTGTCAACCTTTACCACCTCAAGGCCCCCTTGGCCCATTCGGGTCTGGTCTCCACGGACCACTAGGTGGCGCTCTCGGCCCACTGATGGGTTGCGACCCACCGGTTGAGAATCGCCATAATTAACGAGGTTTTGGGCAATCATCATCCCTTCATAGTGCACACAATGATCGTCAATTATCGCCAAATGCATTCTTCATAGCAGATATATTAATTATTGTTATGGATGCGCCCTGATGATGGATGGATGTTTGTTTATTGTGCCGTGTAAACACCTACTTTGTTTGCCATTCCGTGGTTAGTCTCGACCACTGGGCCACCCGTGTGTTACACACACGGGGCTCTGTGAGGGAGTGAATCCACACATTTTTGGCTTCACCAGACCGTCAGGGTTGGATTTCATCCAGCAGTTGATAAAGCATAGCTGTGGCTGATCCTGTATTGTTTGGAGTTCGCACGATAAATTATACAATTGGTCCTTCGGCAAAATTACACGATCGGGTAAAATATGATATAGACGTTTCGACCGATTGAGTTTCTTCAGAAAATATTGAGGTTTACAGAGAGATGGTCTTGGATGCTGCAGTGGACGGGCTATATGGGTATAAGACGGGGTCGGATGGTGGACGATGTCAGGTTGAGTTAAGATTGACTCAACTTAAGGTGCAATGAGTCATCAACGTTTGAAGATTTTTGAATGAGTTCCAGGATTATGGATTGGCTCACTTAAGTACAATGAGTTTTTTTTTCCAACCTTCCAGATTGGTGGTGTGTGGTGGGGCAAAGTGTGGGTACTCCCATCTATTCCCAAACATCTGGCAGAGTAGCTTTTCCGCCAGCAGGGCATGAGCAAGCAATTATATGGCTCCACCTTTACATTTTTTTTCTTCTAAAAACACAAGAGTAATATATACGAGGGATGGATGACATTTGGAAACAACCTTGAGTAAAAGCATTTTCATTTTCAAAGGTAGACCTGAGACAAAGAAAGGTGCACGTGGTACACAATGTACGGCCACAGATAACACTTCATCAAAAGAGTTGCTTTAAATATGTGCAAACAATTAAACCAATTAATGCACTTGTGTGGCCATGCGATGGCTCCCTATGTAAACCAGCCCGCCGTGCATCTCAAATGACAAGACGCGGAAGGCATTTGGCATGTCGTCGTTGCATAACAACAACACAAAGCATTGTGTGAGTGTGCATTGGCAAGTGGTGCCTCGCCGAGTCAACATGCGCATTACGCGCGTGTTCAATAAGGGAGTGGTGCATGCTTGCGCGACCACCTACGGCTCAGCCCCAGCAACATGCCCAGCCGCGGTCACGTGGGCGCAAAGCTCCTCGATCATTGGTCGCACGTCTCACCCTCCCCCGTCCGACGCTCCCCCTCCCCCTTTCCTAGCCGAGACTGTCCGCGGTCATCGGTAAAGTCCGGACCGGAGTTTATCGCACAGATCGCGAAACTACGTATTTTGACGCAGGCGATATTTAGTTCACAAACGGATCCGCGCCGCTTAGCGGAATTGCAATGTCGCGGTAGCGCCGTCAAGCCGAAATGAAGATGAAAAAACCCGGCGACATGGACTTACCCTCTGGCGCGCCATTCCACTGAGATCCGTTCCGTCCTTCCGAACCAGCCGGGTTTAACTACCCACCCCTTCGCCTGGGGTATATAAGAGGAGGCGCGGAGCCACAAAGTCGGGACGCGGTTGTTTTCATTGTGGGAGTCGACAGGGCGCGGTGGTTTGCTGTTCTGTGCGCAGCCGCCTTTGTGTTTCCAGTGCCGAGCCGCCTCGGCGAAGAACGACGCGCGGCCCGAGTGAGGAGGCTTGTGAGACCCGCAACCAAGACGACCGCGAGAGGCGCCTCATCCGCGGATTTGGAAGGCTACGGCGCGTTTAAGAGGTAACGCCGTTTTGGCCATTGCTGCTGCTGCACACAGACTGTCATGGTGCTGGGGAGGGCACGAAGGCGGGATGGATGGGCTGGTCGGAGGCTGGTAGACCGTACGATGGTGGCCGCGGGTGGACCGTGCGGTGTCTGCTGTGGGGGGGGGGAGATGCACGGGGCAATTCTTTAGCACGCGCGTCTGCTCCGCTGCGGACACAAGCGTTGTTGCTGTTAGGTCATCGGTTGCTGTTGCTCCCGGGATGACTGAAGCTAGTTGCTTTGTGGACTTGCTCCGTGTTAGGGTGGCGGAGTACTGTACCTATGAGTTTGAGAAAGGGTGAGGAGCTGGTGCGATTGACCGATGGTCGAGTACCGTTGGTGAGGTTGTGTGTGTGTGACAGAGCTCCACACCACCAAGTAGCCAGTGGGCGCTTTTGTCCGGACCTGATGGGTAAATTAAAAATTCAAGAGGCGGTGGCGGCATTGTTGTTTGACCATTTACAATGGTGATTGCGACTCGTTACAGCTGCGATTGTAATTTACCGTAAGGGTGGCTTCGCGTGTTATCCGTAAGCCGCACTGAACCCTGTTGCTAGAGCTGGACCGTGGATTATTTTCGACTGGCCGATGGTGGTGGGCTGCTGTGTGGTGGTGATCGCGTGGGAAACACGTGGACAAGCTGCGCTGCAATCGTCACCCCCTGTATGGACTGATGGATGTCGGCTACCTGGATTCTAGGTGGTAGTGGGACGCGAGCTTAGGGAACGAGGGGAGACGTTAACCCGAGAGACGGGCATGTAACTGGTATGCTCAAGACGCTGGTGCCACGCGCTTGTTAGACTGGTCCGGCGAGAGATGGCTGTTCAGGATGCATGTGAAATCATTGCATCGGCAGAATCGTGAGATGACGGCGCTCCGGAGGTCTTCATCCAGCAGTGGATTGACCCGACGCTCACAATAGACCTCGTGCAAGATGCTAGACCTTGTGCAGGGCACAACGTCGGACTGTGGGTCCTGTAGTCTAGGAAGCGGATAGACGGGCCACGCAGATGTCGCGCACTGCGTTGTGAACTTCACGTACTGTACTGTTGAGCATTTCACACGGGTATTAATAACGACAATAATCGCAGCAAGCCTTTTTTGCTCGCTTTTACGAGACGACCCATTTATCCTGGGCATGCGCCAATTAACCCCCTTTCCTCCGCCTCTCCTTCTGCCCGCCCGCGAATCCCTTCTGCAGCGAGATGGCCGAGCCGATGATAATGTCCGCCAGCAGTCACCAAATGCTGCCGGGATCCTCGGCTGGCCCGGTCTACCCATACCGCCAGTTCAGCCACCCTGGCGCGCCCGGCATGCAGTACCAGCAGAGCGGCCACCCCGGAGCCATGGGCCGGGTTGGCAAACCCCACCAACACGGAGTTCGACCCGGCCACACCATGGTGGGCGGCGGTGGCGCCGGCAACGTGGCTATGGCCGGAGCGCACGGAGGAATGCATCCGGGACACTTTCTAAGCGCGCACCATCAACAGCAGCAGCAGCAGCTTCAACAACAGCAGCAGCAGCAGCAGCAACAACAGCATCACCAACAACAAGCGCCGCCGTCTGCCGCACAGCACGCACTGCAGCAGCATCACCATCAGCAGCAGGCGGCGATGCATACCCACAAACTGCACCACTTGCCCAGCGGCGGGCACCACCTCTCGCATGCGGCACAGCACTACGCGTCCACGGGCCACATGCTGGTGGGAGCTCACGGCTACTACGGCCATAGCGTCGCCATGCACGGAGGCGGCGGCGGAGGTGGTGGTGGAGGCGGCGGCGGCGTGATGATGGGCCACATGGGCGCCTCGTTCCCGGGAGTGGTGGCGGCGGCTGCTGCTGCGGCGGCACACGCGGCAACGATGCCCAATGCGGACGCCCTGGATGAGGAGTTGCTAATGTCGCTCGTGTTGGAGCTTGGACTGGACCGCGTGCAGGAGCTGCCCGAGCTGTGGCTGGGCCAGGACGAAGTTGACTTTCTGTCCGGAGTGTATGCCCACTGATGACTCGTGGGTGGTGAGGTTTTTTTTTTATTTCGACTTCTACGGCGCCGTTACGCGGGACTTGATGTTCGGCATCTCCAAATCCACGTTTCTCCACCGACAAACCCTGTTCATTTATACATAGCCCCCAGCCCGCATCCTCGACCTTCCATCCATCTATACATATAAATATATTATACTTCAAGGACTCTGTGCAAAAAAAAGGAAATAATTAAGAAGTAATAAAGGTTAAAGAATTGATTCGTGTGGTTTTTTTTTTCCTCAAGACTTTGTAAATTAAAACGCGTCCAGTGCGAATTTTGGAGTTGAAGGCTCTGGCCGTGTGGTCGGGCATCATGAGTGTTAACTTCCACGTGTGTGCTCGCAACAATATTGCCGGTGGGGGGTTGGAAATCTCTTGCAAGTTGATTAGCTATTAATTGACGGCAAAAAATGCTTTCCTGACGTTTGCCTCCTTTTTTTAATTTGAGGGCGTGAAAACTTGCAAAAAATGTATGTACGTGTGCTGAATTCTCCCCCCCACCTGAGATTTTTTTTGTAGCTTTCTGTTTGAGGTCTTGACCTTATCTGGAGTGGTGAGAAGCACCTATTTATTGGCGACTGCTCCCGAAGCTTAAGCAAGGCACGCAAGAATTGCGATTATTCGAGAGTGATTCGTACACGACAAAACCACCGCATGTTTTGGTTTTACAAGGGAAGTTCAAAAAAAAAAAATAATCTTTGCTTTTGGACGTTCAACAATGTGTACGGGAGCTGCACGTTCTAGAATCCGTTTATTTTGTCAAGGTTGTATACATTTTGGTTCAATATACTGCTGTTTGATCCAGTGAAGAAACATTTTAAGTTAAATGTGGTCTGAATTGTATTTTGAAGATGTTAAATTAAAACTGTTGCGTCGACTGGCAGAATGCATTCATTACAAAGGTCGAACATTTGTGTGCTTTCATTTGCAATAGACCACTTAAACACGTACATTTTGCTTGTTGCGGGCCCTGCACAATGTACAACGAATATTGTTGTTTTTGTAAAGTAATAACTTTTAAATTATGAGCCACTGTACTTTACGTTTTCTCTTAAAACATTAAAGAAAACTGTTTTTTTTAAAGGCCACGTGTGCTGTGTGTTGCTGCCCCCTGTTGGCATGGCTGTCTGGGTCACCGTAAAACATTTCACTAACGTGGGCCTTTAAGTTCCAAAACTGGCCACTGAGGTGGAAACCCATTGGTGGGTTTATTGAATTCATATGTACTGTGGTTGGCTTTCTCTGAATAATCTGGCTTCTGCCTAATGGTGTGATAAGGCAGAACACTCATTCACAGAATTTACTCATGCGAATGTGGGCCACTCCTGAAAAAGGTCTTAAATTTCTGCAAAACCTATCTTGGGTAAAGCAAGGTCATTACTATGTAGGTTGAAAGCGTTACAGCATTGATCTTTTGTATAGAGGGCACAATATGAATCAAACCGGTATCAATTTGTGTTGATAATAAGGATTTCACGGGTCAAAAACGGCCAAATTTATCACAAGGATTACTGTTATACGTAGGAGACAAAGCCAGAGCAAATAGACTTAGAAAATATGCAATTAGTTTGTCTTTAAGCTGGAAGGAGCCGTCGAGCTATGTAGGTATTTTTAACAGTTGTCCATTGGGGAGGGGTAAGCATGATGGTAACCCCTCGGGTTCCATACTGCTGATCAAATACAAGTTTATATCAGATAAGTGTTACATAATACACGCGTTTATATATGGTTTGTTTCCAGGTTTGTTTTATGTAGCTTCATGAATGTAAACACATTTGTAAGCGGTGAAATTCACACATTACCATAAGAACGGGCTCTCTCCAGAGAGCGCTCGACTCCAGACCCCGCATGTAAAAGTTCAAAACTTAATGGATTCAATTAAAAATCTTTGATAGATGTTTATTATTACAGCAGAAACAATCACCCCAATGCGCTTGCAAGCTCTGGATGCGGGATTCCTGCGATGGAAATGCTCAAATATTAACCCGTATTCAAGGTGGGACTGCGCATTTGTACAGAGCAACTCACGTGTTCTTTAAATATGCAGTCATTAACCACGGAGAGTTGCTACGATTGAACAATGCGTGGGGGTCCACTTATATATAATCGTTCAAAGCTATAAATTACTCTCATTAATCCAATGCAGGAAGAAGGGCCTCCCCACGCCACGTTGCTCATGGGGGGAGTGGAGGAGCTGGGTTATCAGATCAAAATTCACCACGCTTGCCACTGGGTTGGTGAAGAAAGATCATCGGATGTATTTCGCCACTGATGTTGGCCCTTTCCTGGAATCTAACCTGTGCGTCACAAAAAAAAATCCATCATAACAAAAATGTAGTTCAGGCCGGAAGCCTATAATTTCCTTGAATCAAACACTCAGGTGGCTGGGTTCATATCGCAGTGCGCTAAGCACTGCTACACTCCAGTTAGGGTTGTTCTTGAACATAATGATTACGTAGGATACCCTGTAATATTGTTTTATTTTAATACTCTACATGCACGTCATAAACATGGTGATTACCTCCAACGCACGGAGCTCCACGCTGTATGGCAGTTTACAGATAAAGACCAGTGTCTCAAGAGTGAATGTTACGTTTGTTTATTTTTTTATCGCCATCACTTCACCAGGTGAGAACCCACTGAGACAAGAGGTCTCTTTCGCAAGCAGTGACACACACCACAGTGAAATTGAGCCCTAAATCACAATGCTGAGGCTAACAAAAATAGTTCATGAAGCAATTCAGCACATTCCTCAACAGCGTTGCCCTTTTTAAAGAGGAAATTAATACCAACTTGTGGGGAAGTCAACAGTGTTTGTCCTATTGACAAACACTGTCGAAGCCGAGCTGAAGGACAACGATCTGTAGGACAACGATGTCCGAAGGACAACGATGTCCGGAGGCTGACCATCGTGCTTCGAAGAATCGCAAAGAAGAAGATTGATGTACTCCAACATAGTACAGTACTGTGATACGGAATTTCCACCACTGGCTCACGGCTGAAAACGGGAGTTAAGCACTGCCACAATGCTCATATAAGCAACAAAATGTTGATGTTTTCAAGATTTTATATATATATGATAGGTGACATTTTGGGCTAAAGTCGTTCATAGTCCAGTTAGAGAGGCCACACAGTGACTAATAGTCGACCACCGTCGAGCCTTAAAAATAAACAATCAGTCATTCGTTGTCAGAAACCGCTTAATCCTGTGCAGGGTTGCGGTGAGCCGGAGCCTATCCAGGCAGATACAGGGCGAAAGGCAGGGCTATGCCCAGGATCGGACGCCAATCCATCACAGGGCACCGGGGGCAATTTAGTCAGTAGCAGCTGCATGTCTTTGAACTGTGGGAGGAAACCGGAATGCCCGGCGAAAACCCATGCGGACACGGGGAGAACATGCAAATTCCACACAGAAATGCACCCGAGCCGGGATTCGAACTAGGGAAAATTCTTGCTGTGAGGCGGCAGCGCGACTCACCGCTCCGCCCTGAAAAAATAAACAATTTTACCAAAAGAATCCGGTTTTTTCTCAGCAACGTCATCACCATCAGATTAATAGTAACTTTGTGAAACCAGATTTTTCAGATTGAATGGAAACTGCACGCTTGGCTATAGATTACAGAGGCATTCTTAGGCAAATAAAAGAGCCTCTATTTGCTTAAGAATGTAGGGTTTGTTCCATTCAATCAACCCATACGCCCGAGGCCTTTGTGACTTGGGAGCCATCACGGATATCTACTGCCACCTGCTGATTGATGGCGGGACAGCAATGCACAGTGATGTACGTTTTCACAGCTCTATGTACGAAAATCATGGGCGGCACGGCGCGCTGCCGCCTCACAGCAAGAATCAACCGGCTACGAATGCCGGCTCGAGGGCCTTTCAGTGTGGAGTTTGCATGTTCTCCCCGTGTCTGCGTGGGTTTTCGCCGGGTTCTCCGGTTCCTTCCCACAATCTAAAGACACCAAACACTTCGAAGCCGAGCTGAAAGACAACGATGTTCAGAAGCTAACCATCGTGCTTCGAAGAATCGCAAAGAAGAAGATCTAAAGACACGCTGCCAGGTTAATTGGCGTACTGACAACATTTCCCTAGGTGCCTTGCGATGGATTGGCGTCCCATCCTCGGTGTGCCCCTGTCTAGTGCCCTGTGTCTGCCGGGATAGGCTCCGGCTCACCGCGACCGTGTGTGTACAGGATTACGCGGTTTCTGAAAATGGATGGCTGTACGAGAATCGCTCTTAAGAGCTGCTCTTTTGGGATAATCGAGTTGAGCCACGTTTCGCCTCCCACGTACTGGGGTAAAGGTAGTCCACCAGGCTCTGAAGCATCAGGCTTTAAAGCTACTACTTACCTAGGTTTTAACACTAGAACAGCGAAATGAATATAAACGTCTTAGTTTAGTGCTTTTATTTTGTAACGACGCACTGTATCTTTTCTGTTCTGTGTTTCTTTTTACGATCAGGATGTTATTGAACGTAAATGTACCGGTATGTTTTTTGGATTCATTAACGGTGTTTTTAGTAGAAAAAGAAATCGACTTGGGAATTTGTTATCTATGGTTGCTCTTCGAGAACCGTTCTTCCGGGATAGCCGTGTCGAGCGCTATCCCTCGCGACTGTTCGCCTCACACATTGGAAGCATCATCAGGCGTTCTATTGTGTGGAAATTGACCGGTTAGTCTTGTGTCCACGTGGCACCAGACAAAAGAGGGTGTGGGATCCTTTGTATGGGTGGGGGGGGTCCTTTGAGACTTTTTTGTATCCCTTTCCTGAAATCAATGCTGCACCTTTTCCTCCTTGCATCGTCTATTATATGCAATGATATACATAACACGGGCGGCGTAGTGGGTAGCGCTGCCGCCTCACAGCAAAAAGTCCCCGGGTTCGAATCCCGGCTCGGGGGCCGGTCTCTCCGCGGCCCTTGTGCAGCGCTTTGTGACCCTCGGGTGAAAGCGCTCTATAAAATGCTATTATTATATTATTTATGTGTGGAGTTGGCATGTCCTCCCCGTGGGTTGTCACCGGGCACTCCTGTTTCCTCCCACCGTCCAAAGACATGCTGCCAGGTTAATTGGCCTACCGAGTACATTTCTCTAGGTACCCTGCGATTGACTGGCGTCCCATCCTCAGTATACCCCTGCCTTGCGCGGTCTGCCGGGATGGGCTCCGGCTCACCGCGACCCTGTAGAGGCTTAAGCGGTTTCTGAAAATTGATGGATATACATAACACTGGCTAATTACACAGCACAATGTGTGATCACTATTGAGTCTTCTTTGCGATTCTTCGAAGCACGATGGTCAGCCTCTGCACATCGTTGTCTTTCGGCTCGGCCTCGAAGTGT
>JAZEWU010000042.1:1255427-1269406 GCA_036362915.1 Geotria australis
ACGGTGCGCCAGCAGATCCTGGCCCTCTCCGCGGTGAGATGCCAACCCTATCATGAGCCCCGCCACTACGAGCGGGCAATTGGTAGACTGCAGTAGGTGGCACGTGTGACGTTGATGTTGTTGACATGATGTTGTTGACATGCCGTTCTCTCCACAGCCTTGTGCAGCGCTTTGCGACCCTTGGGTGAAAGGCGCTCTATAAATGCTATCATTATATTATTATTAGTACCCACGGCCGTAGCGAAAGGTATACTGGATGAGGTGTGCCGGATGTGGAACTATTTTCCAGGTCGGCCGCCCGGGCTAAAAATAGTTTGAATTAAATGTAATCTCTGTAAAGAAGGCTTTTGCATACGTGGCAAGGATACATCAATTAATCCATCCATCCATACATCCATTTTCTGAAACCGCTTAATCTCGTACAGTGTCGCGGTTACATCAGTTAATGCTGATCTTAATACATGTGTATTAAAAAAAAACCGTGCATTATTAAATCCAGTTAGGTGGCTTAGCAATAGAGCAAACGGCTCACACAATCGGAATGTTGCGAGTTGATATCCTGGTTGAGAGATGCAATAAAGTGAGTATCACTTTGTGGGGGAGTAAAGGGTGGTTGTCCTATGGATAGACTCACTCCCACCATATAAATGTGGAATGTACAGCACTGGTTCAGGGCTGTAAATAGATGAGCACTGCCTCAATGCTCATTTGCGGAGGAAATCACTATGATTTTTAGAAAAATAAAGTCTGAACTGTAGTTGCAATAATTCTTTATTTGGTCAACGACACTGCCATAAAGTGGAAATATATAATCGGCAATGTTTCAGTTCATGGTCCTTCTTCATAGCAGAAGTATTTCAATAAGGGCCATTGCCAAAAACATAACCTGTTCTATGTTATTGACAAATGCGTTGCGTTTTTGTCACTTAAAAAATGAACGAAAGGGATTTCTGGTCCACACTCCTTGAACTGCTGCCACCGCGACCCTCACCAGGACAAGCGTATTAGAACATGCATGGAAAATGAATGGATGGTTAACTGTATGTTTCGCCGAGTGACGTTGACGGTCCTGGCCGATGTCTCGTGGTGCTCGTCAGGAGCGGCGGAACTTCCTGCGGGACCCGCCGGACGGCGTGCAGTTCCACTTCGACTTCGAGGAGACATTCCCGGTCGCCACGGTGATGCTGGAGGAGGACGAACTGCTCAAGCAGATGCGCTTTGACCTTGTGCCAAAACTGTGAGTGTCCGTCGTCGTCCTTAGCGATCCCACACACACAGGGTGTGCCGCCCCTGGTGTCCACTAGAGGCCCCAAGGCTTCTATTATACCACAGATTAATATCCATACATCCATCCATTTTCTAAACCGCTTGTCCTGGTGAGGGTCGCGGTACAGATTAACATCTCAGAGAAAATGTTTCTGGGTCGTTCGTAGATTATCATCCATCATCATCCATGGGGGTCAAGGTAGAAGCGTTCACGTCGCGATCCCTGTCGGGTAATACTTGGTGTTGCCTGCGAATTCTACCAAACACTTCGAAGCCGAGCTGAAAGACAACGATGTCCAGAAGCTGACCATCGTGCTTCGAAGAATCGCAAAGAAGAATCATCATCCATCAGCCTTAATCATTTAATTTGTTTTGTTCGTTTGGTTTTTATTGGTTGTTTTTTTTCTTTCATTGTTGACATGTCGTTCTCTTCGCGGCCCTTCTGCAGCGCTTTGTGACCCTCGGGTGAAAGGCGCTATATAAAACGCTATTATTATTATTATCAGGCGAATGCCGATTATGATAATGGTAGATCGGAGTAGGCCTAAGAGGCAGGATGCTTGTGGGAGAGATAAAGCTAAATGTCACCGATATTTGAAATACATAATTAGTTTTTGGTGTGTTTGTGATCGCTGATTGAAAGTACACAATCCCTCACCCACAGGGTGAAAGAAGACCGGTTCTGGAGGAACTACTTTTACCGCGTGTCGCTAGTGAAGCAGTCGTCCCAGCTGACAGCGTTGGCCGCTTCACCTCAGTCGTCTTCCGCCGCGGCTTGCGAGCAGCTGGAGGCACGAGCAGGAGAGGGCAGGGATGCTGCCTGGACACACGACTCCACAGGTAGGAGCCCACTGCCTTCATGAGTGTTCATCAAATGCGAGCCAGTTTCGGTCCTTCCCTCCGCAGTTTTGTTCAGAGTAAAAGCAAAGATTTTGTGAGTGTTGGTACAGTATTACAGATAATCGTTAGTACTGTTGGTGTAGGCGTCATTCTTAAAGCACAAGGCTGTAGCGAAAATGCTGCGTTTCACACATGAGTATAGTATGCAGTAGTTTCACAATAAGGGGCAATGTTTCTTTGTGGCTTTAGAAATTTGAATCGTGACGCCGGCACACTTGACACACTTTTTTTCAAATAACGTCAAAGGATTTGAAAGGCTCACTGTGAATCAGATGGCAAGTAGTATTTATTATTGATACAGCGACATTATTAACCATGGTGGCTGATGGGTTGCAAACTGCGAACTTCTGTAACAAGCGGCAAACATGCAACTGCTCAGTCGTGTTACAAAACAAAACAACAACGGCCGTCATTCACCACTAAGTGGCGGTACCACAGTGCTTTTGCCAGGATAAGTGTATATATGAGGTGTTGTCGGCCCACAGATAGGAGGTCACGGGACAGACCCAGATGTTATGGGTTAACTGCATGAGTAGCAGAACACATACACACATGCAGAGACTAGATGTATTGTATATACATCACTCAGTTGCTTCATTTTGATTTGCTGCTTTAGACTCCACCAAACCGAAGACACCACCACTGTCGATAACGAAACAAGCGACTGGACCAGAGGTATGGTGCCGTGACCTGAACATAAAGCATCTTCTCCCACCCACCGCACATGGTAAAATATTAACGAAAAACGCAATGAGGATTCTTAACGGTAACACACAAAAATGTGTTTTACGGAGTGAAAAAGTATAATTTTTTCATCGGTCCTCCAACCTTGGCCTGCAGTATAGTAATGTTATAAGACATCACTATACTGCGATCTTTCTACAATACCAGTTACATGGAAAATGTATTTTAGCTATGGGTTGAAACCGGAGAACATGCAGAACTCAGTCACACTCAACAGGGCGTGAACTTAAAAATAACACCATGCAGAATACCTTCCCGAATTGGGAACCAGCCCCAGACCCTTCTTGCTGTGACGCCCAAGTATTACCACCGCGTCATCCTGCCGCTCGTTGTTACAAACAAAGTTTTAGTCAGATCTTCTTCTAGTCAGATGAACCCTTTGGCGGTAATCTGGGGGACGCCAAATCCGCCCTGTCCAAATGCGTAAATACAGAAGGCGCCTGCCCTGCACCCAGGCAAGACATCATTCTCATCCTTTTCCGAAAAAAGTTGGTAGACAACACATACACATGATGGGGATTCATTTGCACCCTTCAGAGCTATGACGATTTTGCGACAACCGGATTATTTTGGTACTCCGGATTACCGTCAAAGCGTTCAGGTGTTTGGTTGGTTATGAACTGAGCATCGCTGCCTCGTGCCTCCTCCCTTTTCCTCCGGCAAAGGGAGAGGAGGAGGAGATGTCGATGAGCCCAAACCCGGAGGAGTTTGCGAGCGAGGCGTTCAGCGACCCGGGCGGCACGCGTCTGTGCGCCGACGAGCTGCAGAAGGCCATGCGGGAACTGGGCATGGGCGCGGAATCTGACGGCGCGGCGGTGGCTGCGACGGCGGCAAAAGGAGGAGGAGAAGACGCGGCGCAAAGAGCAGGAGGTGGTGGTGCCGTGGCCGCGGAACTGTCGGCGCATGACGGGATTCCTCGGCAGTATTACAACATCGCTGGGGTTGTTGGTAAAATTATTCATATGAGCACTGGGTGTAAATTACGAAACAACTGTGAGTATTAATTAGTGATGGACGACGTAAGCGACCGTACGGCATTTGATATCGGCGTCGTGATTGTACGTATAGAATGGCCGTGAAGGACGTCGGTGTTACCTCGTATGGTTGCTTATGTTGTCCTGCACTAGCACTATATAGGTACATGCACTTGCTGCGTGTGTGCACACGAACACATCAACACCCTTATTGTGTGCACACGTGTCCAAAGTACGGAGCAGTAGGCTAGTGCAGGGGTTCTCAAGCTTTTGCGCCTCAAGGCCCACCTTGGTATGGTCTCCACGGACCACTAGGTGGCGCTCACGGCGAACTGATGGGTCGCGACCCACCAGTTGCCACTGATTCTCTCATCACAGACCACTGCTGTGTAATGGAAGAGCAGTCCTTGCATTGGCTGAGTGGATTGGGGTCATTTCAACATCGAGGTCACGCAAAGCGTTCATATCGTTAAAAACTACCCCGACCAGTGTCTCCCAGCTCGTTTTAATGCGGAATTTATGCACAGGGTGTTGTGTTTCGTTAAATGTCGAACTTGCAAGTATTGTAATGTTTATTTGCACGTGAAACAGCTTATCTAGAAGATGCGATCTTGCACTTTTAGGAAAACTGATATTCAACATTGCTTGACCTGCAAAACGTTCCGTGTTCGTCCTTGCAGATGCCGAGTGGGAGGAAAAAATTCAGCAGGAGATTCAGGACTACAACATCGAGGAGGATGAAGACAAGGGATCTTGGGAGGACGAGATAGAAGAGATGCTACAAGCAGAAAACTGATGTTATGGAGTGGCTACAAAATCAACGGACCTTTTCACACAGTGCCATTTGGCCATTTCATTGCTGAGGATGCAGCTGAAATATCTTTTTGGCTCCCACCCACGTCTGGTGTCACATTAGCGACGGATGTTTGTCTACGTTACGTCATCTTTCAGCATCTTTTTTAAAGGAGTGTAAAGTGTGCTGTATTATCGGCAAGTGGTGTAACCAATCTTGTTGGCAATGTATGAACCATGATTTTCAGTACAAACATATGCAGGGAAATGGTTTGACGCCCCTGTAAT
Source organism: Geotria australis (assembly GCA_036362915.1). NCBI lineage: Eukaryota > Metazoa > Chordata > Hyperoartia > Petromyzontiformes > Geotriidae > Geotria > Geotria australis. The sequence goes on from JAZEWU010000042.1 coordinate 1,260,392, forward strand.
GGAACAATGCAATTCAGTTAATAATTTAGAGCCCTCTTGTCAACACACCAGTGGATGAAGGACTCACCATGTCGTGTTGGTTATGGGGTTTTTTTGACAGTACCTCGCCACACTGGTCAGTGGGTTTGTGTAGGGTTTGCCCAGGAACAGTTCATCGCTTGCTGCCAATCTTAGCCGCGGCCCAGGAATCAAACTCAGGAAGCCAGGTTCATAGTGCAGTGCTCTAATAATGCCACCGCTCCATTGCGCGAAACAATTAGTCAATACAATTTGAATGTATCTGCATCTCGAAGAAATGTGCATGGCTTTTGCATGTAATCTTGCTGGCAGGTGCTGAAGCTTCAATTTACGCATGCATTTAAAACGCTGCACTATAACTGGTCTGCAAACATCATTCGCATCTCCTGTAAATATTGTTTCAGACCTAAATAAACAGGTGAAAAACGCAAGGACTCGTGACAGGTGTTTGGGGCCAGTGTTGGATGGAGGCAGGTTTCTAGAAATGTGTTGCACTGAGTGACCGAGTCGTGCATGTTAAAGATGTAGGATGCCGGTGTTATTGTTCGTTTCCAGAATTGTGTGTTCATCCACCATACCGCAGGTCACAACACTTCACTCGAATTGCTCCCTCGCACTGCTATACTTTGTAAATCACCCCAATCGCCTATGTTCTCAAATTTTCAAGTAACGTGGTAATTATATAACATGAAGGTTTTCATGAGCAACGTAAAAAAATAAGTTGTAAATGTGGGTTCACGCTCAAACATACAGGTCTGCTGAAGTCAAAGAATTGCCACGTTTTGTTCACGTGACAAACTGTACTAATTGGCTGTGGAGGCGGGTTATTTCACTTGTTTTCACATGACCTAACCCATACAAGGAATATACTATGTTAATTATCTATTGAAATTTTAACAGTCCTATTTGTTGCTGGTCGTTCGGCATTTTGGGCCTATGCTCAGCAACTGCCCAGTAAACCTGCATCGTTTGGCATTTTTTCGCAACGTTGGCATTCTGTTAGACCAATATCGGCCCAGTATTTCATGTTTATAAAAAACAGGCACAGCAAAGCGTATATCATTTCGGAGCATGGTATCGTGGCAGTGAACCCAGGTCTCATAAAACGTGATAGTACAGTCCAGGAATGTTTGACTCACAGTGACGTCCATCTGTTTGGTTCTCTGGAGGAGAAGCACTTGGGCAACGATCCCACGTTAAGTAGTAATGAAGTGTGTCCTGATATGGTTCAAGCACACACTTCTCTGCTGAATTGCGCATTCAGACCCTTGTGCATGGGTGGGGAAAGTTCTGTGGATAGAGACTGTGTTGACAAATAGGCGAGATCCATTTTCTTTTTTTGTTAGGGAACCTCCGGGAATGCCGTGAATCGTCCTCGTATGCAGGAGCATCTTGCCCAGCACCTACTACTATAGTCCGAATAGTCTGATCCCAGCGAAAAAATACCGATGTCCATCACATTGCCACTGGATGGTTTCAGCTCTGTTTTATCTTCTGTTATGCGAATGCTGTTTGTATGTTTTGAGGGGACTTTTGATGTATAAATAGCTTGCATTCAAAACGTGTACTTTACATCTTTAATACTGTACTTGAAAATCACATAGTAAATGCAAAAATAAATTCCACATTAAAGTTTACAGCACCAGCAGAGTTCTGAGTTGTGGCATTCGCTGTTGCTTTCCGCTGAGTGCAGTAAGCCAGTTTTTATTAAGTGATATTGTGGTAGCCGAAGGTGATTTAGGGAATACATGCAGGGCATCATAGTTACATGGCATATTTGATAAAATACAAATTGCTGCAGAATGTTTAGCTCGCATATACTTGGAAGCATAGCGGGAAACCAACCACAGACAAGCAGGAAGGTAGACAGATCCAGTGCCAACAATTTCCCAAGCTCTGTGATCCTGCATTGGTATGTTTGTGCAACTCCATAAGCCCCCTTAACGTGGCCCTTTCTCTGCACATGTGGAGCAAGAAAGCTAACCGCGGTGAGTCCATCGGCCTGTCACACGTGGTGGGGTACAGCGTGGGTTTGCCCACCCCTTTCAAAACTTGTTCCATTCTAAAAGAGTAACCCAAGTAAGTAGATCTTTCGACCAGCACTGCACCTTTACATTTTTTGTGTTTTTTAATGTATTTTCATTCATTTTGTCAATGCGCATGTTCTTCTTCTTCTTTGCGATTCTTCAAAGCACGATGGGCAGCTTCTGGACATCATTGTCTTTCAGCTTGGCTTTGAAGTGTTTGGTAGAATTCGCAGGCAACACCAAGTATTACCTGACAGGGGTCGCGACGTGAACGCTTCTACCTTGACCCCCAATGCGCATGTTTATGTCGTAGGAATCCCGTAAAGAGCTTGCAAGCTCACTAGGTATTTTTCTGCCGTAACAAACGTCTATCTACCTTAACCCATTGAGAACCATGTGTTTCCTTTGGAACCTAAGAATCGCGACGCGCACTGGGCGTGACGTCACCCTCCCAGAGACCTCAGCGACGCGAGCGTCGGTTCGGGAGGAATCGAAACGCGGAGCGGATCAATTCACACGGCGCGGAGCGTGGAATGGAGTTCCTCCTTCACTCTTAGGGGAATGAATACGCGTTAAGATAGATGTTTATTATTACAGCGGAAAAATACCCAGTGAGCTGACAAGCTCTTTACACGATTCCTGCGATACAACAAACACGTAAATTGACAAAAATAAATAATCACAAATTAATGTCAGCAATTCGCATGTTTGTTGTGTCGCAGGACTCCCGTAAAGAGCTTACAAGCTCACTGGGTTATTGTTCTGCTGTAATGATAAACATCTATTCATCTATTTAATCCATCCATTGTCAGAAACCGCCTAATTCTGTACAGGGTCGCGGTGAGCCAGAGCCTATCTCGGTATCCACAGGGCGCAAGGCAGAGATCAACCCACGATTGGACGCCAGTCCTTCACAAGGCACGGGGGAAATTTAGTCCGCAGACCAATTAACCTATACAGCAGCAGCATGCCTTTGGAATGTGGGAGGAAACCGGAGTGCCCGGCGAAAACCCACGCAGACACGGGGAGAACATGCAAACTCCAGCAAGAGCAGCTCTAGAGAACAATTCACTGAGGATGATGCTGGTGTTGAGAATTTATTTCCAAAGCTGCTCTTTCGGGATAGCCGTGTCGACTGCTACCTCTCTCCATGTTTTTGCCACAAGCATGTGTGGCTTCTTGCAAACTGAACCCTTTGTAAAAAAAAAAGCTGTCAATTTGGTGTGTTTTACATCTTAACACTTGTCTCATTGCCAGAAAGCGTAAAACGATGCTGATGTCGATAGATGTTTATTATTATTACAGCAGAAAAATACCCAGTGAGCCTGCAAGCTCTTCACGAAATTGCTGCGACACAGAAAACATGCGAATTGACAAAAATATATAATAATATAAAAATAACAAATGAACCAAACAAAAAACACATTTACACACAGCATTGCACAAATTTGATCGAGTAAACAAGTAAAAATACAGTTATGCATTGCGATGGGAAAAAACAAACCTAAAACAAATTACAGGTAGCTTATTCAACAGTGAGGGAACAAGTCACCTCTTCACTGACTCACAGGGGGTCAAGGTAGAAGCGTTCACGTCGCGATCCCTGTCAGGTAATACTTGGTGTTGCCTGCGAATTCTACCAAACACTTCGAAGCCGAGCTGAAAGACAACGATGTCCAGAAGCTGACCATCGTGCTTCGAAGAATCGCAAAGAAGAAGATTATAAGTGCAAGGAAAGACTCCATTCTGTAAATCCTGACAGTATTCCGATGCGGGTCTTCGTCACCACCAGGCCACGAGTGGGGGGGAGAAGAGAAGCAACGGCCGGAGCGGGTAACGCGGGGCTGAGCCGCTCACTGTCGTCTCCGCCATTCGCTGGGTTCGACACCGACTCCGGGGGCTTCCCACCAACTCGGCCTGCCCGCATTTCTCTTCGCAACAAGTTGTTCGCGCCAAGCTCACGGACTAGACGACAGAAAACAAACAAACAGCTCGCAGCTCCAAACCGGTAACGTTTGACAACACCTCAACCGACCGATCGACCTTCGGATATTGTCACAATTCACCATCCTTCTCACCACCCATCATCATCGTCATCGACTTCACCGCCGCCACAGCCGCCTTCGTCGCTCGATTGGTTGATGTGGCGCGTTAATCGAGTCGCTTTAATCGGCCGTCGGTTGTGAGGGGGCTTCGTGAGGTAATTTGCTGGCTTGGGGTTGGCGATGGCGTTTGAACGGCGAAAGGTGGCGGTGTGTTGAGAGAGGGGGAAAAGACACTCTCCTTGCGGGAAGTGAACACGTGTTTCTTGATAAACCTAAGTTATCGTCATCCACGTTAGGGGTCACAATCGTTATATCACGCTCGTCCTCACGAAACTTAGCAAGACGTCCGAGTGCCCGGATGTGCGCGACGCTCGTGAACGTGTAACATCGAACGTCTTGAGGGGAAAGTGCACGGAAACTTGAATCGGTCTTTTGTCACGATATGTGGCCCACCGTGAGTCTCCGTGTGTCACAAACGTCGAGGTAAACATGGTTTATTGACAAGAAGATTTAACTAATTGGTACCCGTCTTAAAAAGCAGATGTGTGTTTGGCTATGAAATGGCAGCTTTTGGAGCAGCACCCGCGGTAGCAGCAGAGTGGGTTGTATCCCATGGTTACAGAGTTACCCGCGGTTACACACGGGTGATGGAAAAACACTGTGGGGAAGAGAGGACGTGCCGTCTTAATAATAATAATAATACAATTTATAACGCGCACAAATTCCCCGCAGATACTGAGGGGAATAGCCGAGACTTACCGATTCTGCGGAGTCTACTAACTCCTAATGAACCCCAAAATACCAAACCACAACCCGTAAATCCCCTAACCCCTAAACCCGGAACCTAAACCATAACACCATCCGCTAAACCCCAACCCTTAATCGTAAACCCCAAAAACGTAACCCCAACCTCTAAATCAAAATCCTAATTGATCACCCCAACCCAAAACATAAAACTTGACACTGCCCCCTAAATCCTAACCCCAAACGTTAATAATAATCCTAAACTATCAAGCCCCAGCCCCCAAATCTAACTCCTACATCATAACCTCCGAATAATCCCTAATCCTAAACCTGCTACCATAAACCATAGCCATAATCCCTAATCCTAAACCATAGCTTTAAACCCTAAACTCCATCCTTAAACACTCACCTCTAAACCTAAACACTTAAGCCTACATGAAAACTATGTAAGCGCTGTCAGCTTAATATTTCATCTCCAGAAATGTAGATAAGTTGAACTTGGGGACCACGAGCCGGTAAGCACAACTCGATAAGCCTTAGGGCTGTGATTTATGGCAGAAAACACTGGTCTATGATCTGATAAACATATTCGGCGACAGTAGAACACAGAAATCCGGTTCCGCCTTGTGAACACGGCGAAAGTTCTCACTTCCTCAACACATCAGGTGAAGAAATATGGCGCTGTGGTAATTGGTCAAGTGGGAATGTAGTAGTTATACTAGTAATGCCGTTTATTTACCCTGGAAAGCCTTGACGGGACGCTTTCAGGGGGTCCTGTTTCACTGGGATGTTTGCTTATTTTCATCTATGAGTGTTTTATATGTGACAGGAAACTGGGGTACAGCAGTACCCGGCTAACACTTAGTTATCCATGAGGGGGATAACAGTGATGCTGGCAACAGAAGGATGCAATAATCCATAAGCTTCCAAAGATAGTGAGTGAGTGGGTTTGGGAGTCTTACAGGCCTGTTTGATCCACCAACCTTTGCCTCCAAAGTGCTAGATTACAGAGGTGCAATTGCGGTTCACTTTACAAGTGACTGCATTTCCTGTTTTATAATTGATGATAATTACCAGTTTCTTAGGTCGCGTGCAATGTGACCATGCTTCATGGAAATAGCATTCTGCCGGACTCTGTTCACTGTGTACTCCCACTGGTCATATTTACACATTACCTATCTGTCCACATTGCTGCTTTACAAGTCATCAGGTGTCACCGACTTTAAGACTATCCATCCGTCTATTGTCAGACACCACGTACAGGGTTGCGGTGAGCCGGAGCCTATCCTGGCAGACACAGGGCGCGAGGCAGGGCTATACCCAGGATGGGACGCCAGTCCATCACAAGGCACCGGGGGGAAATTTAGTCAGCAGGCCAAATAACCTACGCGGCAACAGCATGTCTTTGGACTGTGGGAGGAAACCGGAGTGCCCGTCGAACTGCAAGACTAGTAAATGTGAAATAAGGCACCATGTGGAAAGCACAAATAGATCTAGATGGCTGCTTAAAACACCATTATCGATGTGTTTCCCCCATGTATAGTCCTGAAAAATTAAGTGAAAATTCACTTAAGGTGTTTTATTAAACTGGCAGATTGAATTTTTAAAAATGAAGCCAAGTATTTTTCACCCAACCTCCTCCAGCCTTGCCTTCGCAGACTGGAGGAGGTCGGGTGCATTCATGGTCGTTTGACGGGAAAGCAACGCGGCTTAGCTTATTTCAACCAGCGAGGAATGTCGAATGAGGTGCCAGTTTTGCTACCGCCACGCACAGTTTCGTTTCTTTTCTGCCGGCATTTTAGTTTCAGATTTGACGTCTATAAAGCCCGTTTCCTCTCACTTGGTAGCAAATTTGGTGAGAAACGTATAGTTTCGGGTTAGTAAATGCACGCGACTGGTAACCACAGCCGTGGCGGTGTACAGTAGTACTGGTTTCCCAGTGGTTAGCGCGCCGGGTTGCAAATCTGGCGACCCGAGTTCGAATCCCGCTCACGGCTAACACCAGCAACGATTTTCTGAACCGGTCCTGGGCCTCCCTAGGGTCGACTCAGCCTCAAATGAGTACCTAGTGCGGTGTGTAAACATCGCCACTGGGGAGACAAAGGCGGCCGGGCGTGGTGCTGGTCCCCTGCCCCCCCGTGTGCCGTAACGTCACTTGCCCCTACAGCCTGTTAAGGCTATACGTGGGGGGGGATCTTTATCTTTGTTTTTGCCGAGCGCGTCACTATTTTCCTTGCATACATTTTAATTATTGTCAGCAACCTCGTATGTTTGTTGTGTCAATGCAGGAGTCCCGTAAAGAGCTTGCAATCTCACTGGGTATTTTTTCTGCCGATCTATCTATCTATCTATCCTGTCGCGCGGACCAGGGCTCACGCGATCATGAACGGCTGCAGCAGCGACGACGTTGGCGGCGGCGGTGACACGAGCGCCGTCCTCCCGGCGCCAACCAAGGAGGTAGCGAAGGTGGCAAAGGTGGCGCGCGCCACCTCCGCTTGCGACGCCTCGCCTCCGCCGATCCCCGGCGAGAGAGGAGCCGAAACCGCACCGACCGAATCGGCCGCGCCAAGCGAGGTCGCGACGTCCTGCGACCCGGCCGGCGCCGACAACGCGGACGGCGACCGGCCGGGAGAGGAGCGGCCGGCAGGAGAGCTTTTAGATTTTAATCATCGCGGCGGGAAAACACCCGGCGCGCTCGCGCTCTCCTCGCGGGACTCCTGCGACGCAGCGGACGCGCGAGACGGAGAGAAGCGGGCGGATGAGGGGCCGGTGGGAGAGGTCGAGGTGGGAGAGGAGCCGGTAGAAGAGGTAGAGGTGGGAGAGGTGCAGGTGAGAGAGGTGCAGGTGGAAGAGGAGCAGGTTGGAGAGGCGCAGGTGGAAGAGGTGCAGGTGGGAGAAGTGCAGGTGGAAGAGGAGCAGGTGGAAGAGGAGCAGGTGGGAGAGGAGCAGGTCGAAGAGGAGCTTGTGGGAGAGGTGCAGGTGGAAGAGGAGCCTGTGGACGAGGAGCAGGCGGAAGAGGAGCAGGCGGGAGAGGAGCAGGCGGGAGAGGAGCAGGCGGGAGAGGAGCAGGCGGGAGAGGAGCAGCAGCAGCAAGAGGAGCAGAAGCCTCCAGCCCCGTTCCCTGCCTCAGACGCGACACCGCGTCTCCAGGGGAAGACAGGCAACGCCAAGAAGGAGGAGCGGGCGGCGAAGGAGAGCCAGGGGCGCGGCGGCGGCGGCAATGGACACCTGAGCAAGGGCGCCGAAGCACCGGTCAAGGACGGACAGCAGTTGTCTGCCGTCGAGAAGAAGAAGGCCAAGGGGCTCGGTACGCCCGCTCTGATTGCCGTCGCGCGCAGTCGTCCCCACACTCGGCTATCGGTGTTTGTTCGCGCGATGAGAAAGTTCTCTGTAAATTGGACATAAGGATGAAGTTTCCCATCACCTGTCCGCCTGACTGATAGATGATGAGCGGTGTAGGAAACTGTATCCGTGTGTCTGTGTCAGTCTCTCAGTAATAGAACTGACTTGAGTACCTTTTGGTGCGCGGAATTGGACATAGACAATTGTTAAGATCTTAAAAATGTGCTTATAAACCTAAATGGACACCTTTTTAAATGGACTCCTTTTTAAAAGGTGGCCATTTGGTGTTTTTAAGATATTAACACTTGTCTCATTGCCCGAAAAGGTCAAAACCTTGTATCTTTTTACATTATCTGCATTCTGGCAAAAAAAGGTGTTTATAAACCTGGGTACACATCGGAGACCCTTGCCGAGACCCACCAAGGTGTCCGAGCACTCGAGAACAACCCGGTTTAACTGCGCGCGAGTGGCCGGTCGGGACGGAAGCGGCGCGTTTACCGATGTTTTGCCAACGCCTTGCCGTGTCCCCCACAGGCAAGGAGATCACCCTGCTCATGCAAGCGCTCAACGCCCTGAGCACCCCGGAGGAGAAGCTCGCAGCCCTGTGCACCAAGTACACACAACTGGTCAGTGTGGGTTGCCCCCACAAGATAATAATCATAGCATTTATTATGCTATTAATTTATCATGCTATGACGACTATCTTAGGGGACGCTGGCAGATTTTTGCCGCTCTTAAGATTGCCAGTTTCAGGACGTTGCAGTGTATTCGAAGCAGCCTTAATCATTTATTTTTTGTTGCTTTGGCTTTTATTGGTTGTTTTTTCTTTCGTTGTTGAC
>JAZEWU010000042.1:1269896-1286907 GCA_036362915.1 Geotria australis
GTTTGTGGGTGCACAAGAGCCCTTCCTGATGTGCATTGGAGGTGGCCCAGAGGGCGCAATGCAGAAATATGTGCCACGCGTTATAAATGTGAAATGATTATTCTCGTCGTTGTTGTCGGAAAGCTCCCCGTAACGTCGCGGCTCATTGGTCCCCTCCCTGCATCGCCGCAGCTGGAGGAACACCGCGCCACGCCGAGGCAGATCAAGGGGCTCGAGAAGAAGCACATTGCGGCGGCGCGCGAGCGCGACCACCTGCAGACGGAGCACGGCAAGGCGCTGCTGGCGCGCAGCAAGCTGGAGAGCCTGTGCCGTGAGCTGCAGCGGCACAACCGCACGCTCAAGGTGAACCCCGCGCCCGAAACGTCGTCCGCACCCGGCCTCTGGTGTCTGCCGTCCGGCATCGGGTGCCCGCCGTCCGATGTGCGGCGTCTGTTTTTTTTGGTGTCCAATTCCATCCATCCATGCATTTTCTAAACCGCTTGTCCTAGTGAGGGTCGTGGTGGCAGCGCTCCAAGGAGAGTGGACCAGACATCCCTTTCCTCAGCAACAGATTTCAGCTCTTCCTGGGGGGGAATTCCCAGGCGTTACCAGGCCAGCCGAAGGATATAATCCCTCCAGCATGCCCTGGGTCGGCCTCTAGGTCTCCGCCCAGTGGGCCATGCCTGGTAGACTTCCCGGGCGAGCCTTCCAGGGGGCATCCTTACCAGATGCCTGAACCACCTCAACCGGCTCCTCTCAATCCGAAGAAGCAGCGACTCTACCCTGAGTTTGTCCCGGATTTCTGTGCTCCTCACTTTGTCATGGAGAGTGAGCCCAGCAACACTGCGGAGAAACGTCATTTCTGCCGCTTGTATCCGCGATCTCATTCTTTCGGTCATTACCCAAAGTTCATGACCATTGGTGAGGATAGGGACGTAGATTGACCTGTAAGCCGAGAGCTTTGTCCAATTCCACGGGGTTCAAAATCACAGCCTCACCTCAGCACCGGGTTGAAGTTTTCCGCGCTGTACGCTCGCGCTGCGGCTTTTGCTTGCCTCGCGCAGGAAGAGAACCTCCAGCGGGCGCGGGAGGAGGAGGAGAAGCGGCGGGAGGTGACGGCGCACTTCCAGGCGACGCTGACCGAGATCCAGGCGCAGATGGGGCAGCACAACGAGCGCAACTCGCGCCTCAAGCAGGAGAACATGGAGCTCGCGGACAAGCTGAAGAAGCTCATCGAGCAGTACGAGCTGCGCGAGGAGGTGGGCGCAGCCGATCGCCGCGCGGTGGCTTTGCTCGCGAAGTTTACGCCGGGAATGTTAGTCGATGGAGCATAGCATTGTTGTTGGTTTTGGTCGGTGTTGACACGGAGCGGACGGAAATGATCAAGCGCCACGATGACAAGAGCGACTGCCGCCCACCGGAGACCGAAGTGCGACTGTGACGAGACGAAATTAACGATTCCAGATGAAGACGCACACCAGGATAGTTTAGACTATGGGCACCTTTTTTGCCAGTATACAAATAATGTAGAATATATAAGGTTTCACCTTTTCTGGCAATGAGAGACGTCACATTATTTGAGACTACAGCAGTAATCTATATACTTCACAGGGGATGTATTAGAGATCCCACAACATTATTTAAAGGCTAGGGGACCATGTGTGCTGGTGTCGTCATACAAACGTGATGAATTATTTACAAACTACTTAATTGGGAAATCCCACATACCAATGTTGCCCTCTTTACTGGCAAATAGTTCCCAATTGCAGGCTGCTGCTGCTTGCTGCACCTTGTTCCAAAAAGGGACAGTTCCCCTAGGCCGTACTTTAGGAGGGCACGTGACACGGTTGAGACGGGATGTCATGCGTAAGGACCTTTGAGCCGCCGAGGAATTGAAGCGAGCGCCGCTACACATGCGAATCCCCGTTACCTTTTTGCGTCGGTGGGTTGCGCGTGTTCCGCAGCACGTCAACAAGGTGTTCCGCAACAAGGACTTGCAGCAGCAGCTGTCGGACGCCAAGCTCCATCAGACGACCGAGCTGCTCGAGCTGTCCGGAGAGCAGCACCTGAAGGAGAAGGAGCTGGTGGGACTCGTGCCCGCGCACACACACACACAAAACTCACGCACGCACGCCCGTGTTGTTGTAGCACTGTACGAACGCATCGCTGTGTAAATCTCCCCGATGCGACCCGCTGACCCCCGTCGATGTTTTTGCCTTGATCCGCGCCGACCGGCAGCTCATTAAACAAGTGACGGAGACCCAGAGGAGATGCGAGCACATGAAGCAACAGGAAATCCAGCTCAAGCAGCAGGTGAGGGATGCGCCGCCGAAACGCGGTGTGCGCCGAGCGGCCCCTCGTGAAGCGCCCGGCGGCTCGGACGCAGCCTTGGTGCGTCGAGTCGGTTACGACCGAGATCCCGGGTCAGAGTGGAACAGCCGTCTGGTGGTTAAACTATATTCTCAAGCGTAATCGAGTTGATGGTGTCGCCCCGGTCACCGATGGCTTTAGGCCCTTGGTGCTTTCGCGGACGTCGGGCAATAACGGCTTCGGCGAAACGTCTTTATCTTCAGACAGCTGGACTGCGTGATCCCGTGCTGTTCCAATGACCGTTGAATTGTTTGTTGCGTCGCTTTCTGATATTTTTTTGGTGTTCGGTTCACCAATATTAGCACAGTAAGCGAGATGAAATCACGCTGCTGACATCCTGATTTCAGATCATGGGTTCCGACCGTTGCACCCTGGCAGCATCCCCCGTTTCATTTGATTATGCGCGCCTTTTTAAATGATGGTTATGTGGTTGGGAGAGAGGGTGGCTGGAGGAAGCTTCACCTGACCGTACTTTGCGTTTGAGGTGGTTGAATCAGAGCGAGTGTTTGTGCCACCCCTGCAGTTGGCGCTCTACACGGAGAAGTTTGAAGAGTTCCAGGGCACTCTGTCCAAGAGCAACGAGGTCTTCAACACCTTCCGCCAGGAGATGGAGAAGGTGGGTTCTCGTTCTGTCGGTCGGCTTTTCACGATTGTGGGCGTCTACAGAGTGTGCTGCCCACGTTTAGAGTCCCACGGTATCAAAATAATGCCACGAAGCTACCGCTCCAATACAAAGTTTATTCAGTTAAACCAGTCGAGTTTTTCAGTTGGTATATCGGTGCCAAATAGTGCATACATATAAGGTTAGTTTGCTTCAACAGGTGAGATCTCAAGAGACCAAGGTTTGCCTCATTTTTACAAGATTCGCTTGGATCACCAAAATGACATCGCAACAAAACAGAAAACAAGTACAAAAATTAAGCAAGTAAAAACTGGAGCAAAAACAAGCAAATGGAATGCTGAACCTTATTATTTGAGCAGCGGTCAGTGACATTTGCTGCTTGCTGCTCACTTTACGTGCGTGAGCGAACAAAACCGCGACGTGAAACTTACAAATCGTAACTTTGCCGTAGATGACGAAAAAAATCAAGAAACAGGAGAAGGAAACGAGCGTTTGGAGAACGCGATGGGAGAGCAGCAACAAGGCCCTGCTTGACATGGTGGAGGAGGTGAGCACTCGTTAGGACCCGCGCAGCCTCTCTCCTTACTCTATATATAGAATGGAGCAAGTGTTTGTGTATATGGATGTATATATCTCCCCACCGGCCGGGCGTGGTGCTGGTCACCCACCCCCTCGTGTGCCGTGTCGACCTTCATAGGTGCTCGCTAACAGCACTTGTCCCTACAGTCTGTTAAGGCTATATAGGGGATCTTTATATATCTCCCCACTGAGTGTACTGGGTTCGAACCTTTCATAAGCGCGCATCAGTATCTGCGTCTCGCTTTGGCTGGGCGGGGAATTTGTGCGCGTTATAAATTGTATTATTATTAACTGCATAACGCCAAGGGTTTTAGATCTTATTTCAGCTTTACTGAACACTTATAGATAACTCCTCTGAAACTTTCACACTTTTTCATCTTTAAATTCTCACCTTTGCACTAAGTACCACCAACCCTCCTGAGCACTCTTCCACCTTTATCATGACATCAGAAGAACGTGTTCCGTGCTTGGAACAAGATCGCCTGTAGGCCGGGTGCTTTGATAGGAAGTACGATGTGCTGCCCACTGCGGTACATCCTAAGGTGCCGTCTGGTAGGGAACCCCTGGTGTCATCTGTCCCTGTGCAGAGCACGGTGAATTTTAAAAGGCCTGCAATTAGGTATGTCTGCCTGTATGGGGCGATGTTGCTATGTGGCGTTAATAATTTGGACCTTGATGCTAGAACACATGGCCTACTATTTTTTTAAGAAGATCGTGGGATCTCAACGTATTTTTGGTTAATACACCCAGAAGGGTTTTAAACAGGGCGTTTTTTGAGCGACAAAAGCGAAGGGAATTGATCATCAATGTCTGTGTCAGTGGACAGCTTCAGCAGGTAGCCTGGTGGATATCTGAACTACTCTCAACAAATGATCAAAGAGGGCAGTGGCTGTACCGCGTGGTCCATGGTTTGAGATTATTGCAATGGAGAGCTCAGTGTCTGCGGGTGGCTCATTTGTAGCACAAAATGTGGCGGCGCTTTCTCAAGAGTGGCCTTTCCACATTGGCACTAAATGTTAATAATGGCGTCGCACGTGTGTACAGAAAACACAGCAGGACCGGGATAAGGAGGCGCTGAATGCCAAGGTACAGAAGCTCGAGAAGCTGTGCCGCGCTCTGCAAAATGAGCGCAACGAACTCAGGAAGCTCCAAGGCCCTGCCGCCGGAGGAGAGGCCTCAAGCTCTGCTGTAGCTGCTGCCGCCGATACCGCTCCTGCCGACGACGACGCCGCCGCCGCCACCACCACCACATCAGCTGCCATCGCTGCTTCCAGCACAGAGACGGACGTCCCCAGCACCCCTCCAACCAAGCCCAACAACTCTAACCCCGAGACCAACGGTGACCCTGAGGGCATTCCCACGGTTGACGGCAAAGCTGACGAACCAGAGGGAATGGCTCCGGTTGAGCTCGCGGCTCCGGAGCCCGAAACGTGCGACGCCAAACCCGCCGGTCGCGATCCCGACGTTGCCGACGTTCCCGACTGTAAAGCCAGTGACCCCGACCTTCGGACCGAACCACCGACTGACGGTCGAGACACTGCCCCTGACGAGTTGCCCCAGCCCTCCTGTGACCTTTCCACTGACCAAATCATTCCAAGGGTAGAGCCTGTGGAAACAGCGGGGCTGGAGTGCCAGTCCGAACCCGGGCTGACACTCCAGCCCCACTCCAGCCCCTCTGAGCCAGAATCTGGGAGAGCTGAGACATCTTGAGCCCTAACTCTGGATACTTTTAAGATTGTAAGAGATAACTTCAAAAGCAAATGTTAAAGTACAGTAAACCAAAAACTGCATAACGATCGTGCAGTGTTGTTTTCAGTTGATTTCAAATGTCCCACTGAGCCGTGTAATTCCATTATTTTATTTAAAGTCTTGAAATCAGCTTAATATTCTCTGCTTCCGTTGTCCGATGGCACTTGCCGCATGTTAGGGATTTTTTATTCAGGGTTAAGAGAGATAAAAAACGATCATCCTTTCAAATATCACCTCTTTTGCTTGAAAACGGTGGACTTGAAACTGACGCGTGCGTGGTGAATGTCTCTTATCTACACATGACCACTACCTCTTTACAGATTCCGTTTGCTATACTTATAAGTGCGGTGGCGGCTGGCCAGGACTGCACGTTTCCCCCAATTCAATCACCGTCTTAGATGTGAACCAAGGGACTGCGGGATTGTGCTTCAACACGTGCGAGCATTGGCACAGTGAGGCTTGTTTGTCCTTTCCACCTTCCTCAAGCCTGTCCACATGATGGTGCCACTGGCATCCACGTGCTCACCCCACCTTAACGTGCTTCCACCACATTTCTGTGGGTTTATTCCTGTTCAAGATCTATTCTAAAAGGTGCACTAGTATTGTCTGGCCAGTAGAAAACTTGTGAAGCACATTCTCAGAGAAAGAAATCGGTTTGGAGAAGTTGAATAGGTGTGGCGTTTGGGTCGGTGCTTTTGCACATCTGTCATTGCCCTGCCTATCGACACGTCTTCTATTTTGTACCAAGGATCCTAGTGCATTAAGTTCGATCATATTTTACTTGTTAAATTGCATTCCGTAGTTAAATAAAATATGTTAATCTACCCGTGGGTGTTGCGTACACATTGGCTCCTCGCGTTGAGTGGCTGAAACATAAGTTCTACTGCTAGATGTCTGTTTGCAGAGCCTGGTGTTGGGTGTGTTGGACCTTTTGCTCCATGTGCTGGGAGCTTTCTCAGCAACTGAATTCAAGACACTGCCAGCATGTGGAGTGAAATGACGGACCTCATGGAGAACGAAACCGTGGAAGCTTGGAAAAACAGTGCTGATGAAGCTGCTGCAACTCATCAACGGCACATGCCAAAAGGTGCCATCACATTCTGTCCTTTTCCAATACACACGCAATCTGATGCAAAATAATTTTCTAAAAAAACGATATTTGTTGAATCTCTGGCAGCAGTGGTGCAGCAAGTAGCGTTTCCATCTCACAGCAAGCTCCATATCCATCTGGGTTTCCTCCCCAGTCTGGACATGCTGCCTGGGTTAATTTGCCTTACTTAAGCACCCCCATTGCCCTGTGATGAACTGGCATCCCTTCCTATGTATTCCTTAGCTTTGTGCTGTCTGCCAGGATATGCTCCACTCCCTAAGAACCCCAGACAGGATTAAGTGGGTCTAGTCATGATAGTGGGCGGCACGGTGGCGTAGTGGGTAGCGCTTCCGCCTCACAGCAAGAAGGTCCCGGGTTCGAATCTCGGCTCGGGGTGCCTTTCTGTGTGGAGTTTGCATGTTCTCCCCGTGTCCACGTGGGTTTTCGCCGGGCACTCCGGTTTCCTCCCACCGTCCAAAGACATGCTGCCAGGTTAATTGGCGTACTGACTAAATTTCCCCAGGCGCCCTGCGATGGACTGGCGTCCCATCCTTGGTGTTCCCCTGCCTTGCGCCCTGTGTCTGCCGGGATAGGCTCCGGCTCACCGCGACCCTGTATAGGATTAAGCGGTTTCTGAAAATGAATGAATGAATAGTCATGATAGTTGGCTACTAATAGTAACAATGAATAACCTGAACATTTCGATTTTGGTTCCCCCCCCCTTTTTATGGCTGAAATTTGTTCATGAGCCTGAAACTCAGTTTGTCCTTCCCTGTTATTAACCGCACAAACCTTTATATTTTGCCAATTTATCTCCCCTCCCCCTCCATTTGCGTTGCCGCATGCCTAACCATTATTGTGCCACCTACAATATAGTGACATTTGGTCACGTGTGAAGAAGTGGGGGGTGGAAGAGAAACACTCAACGTTGGGGTTTAAATGATAATGCAAAGCGAATGTTTTTGTGAAACACGACATTTATTACAGATCAATGGCTACTAAAAAACTATTCACCAGTCTTACGAGCAGCGGTAAAACAGTACAAGGGTGAAAAAACGCCACATTTATCGGACAACTCTTGGCAAAAATGTAATGGCCTCCCATCAACCCCCGAAAACGGGGATGAACTCTTTTCTTTGCCAAAATAAAATCTTGCGAGCTCCGTTCTTCTTGCAGCAGTTGTTTTGTCTGCAGCGACCACGTAACTTGCCGCTGACCTTGGACCCAGTAGAGAAATTTCATGCACACATTTGGACATGTTTTATTTTGTCAGGGCTATCGGACAAGAAAAGGCAACTCATTACTAGTTGGACAGCACATTGCCGGGGTTGAGACGGGGGAGACAGGGCGACATGAGAGAGCCACAGTCGCGTGGGAAATGGGTTCAGGCTTTCGTGTCGACGTCGGCAACACCAGGTTCGGTGTCTTCGTCATTGTAAATGTTCTCCGCCTGCGAAAAGAGCACAAAGCGGCAAGAGGTGACGTTACCGATCCAAGTCCCCCAAACCATCACTTTTCGCTTGCCAACTTGCAATTTATTCATCAGGATTTTGAGCAAACTGTTAGTTAACTCGACAGGTTTGTGCGTAATACTGCTCGAGTCTACAGGGAGCACAACTGTAGGTATTCAATAATAATAATTTTACATTTATAAGGCGCACATATTCATTCACTGTCGAATGTACTAATTCCACGAGAACGACTCAGAGGCGCGAGGAAAGCGCAGAGGGGCGGAGGAGGCAGCCAGGCGGGTGTTGCCGGCGCCATGTGACCCCTGATGTAAGTTCATTCATTCATTCATTTTCAGAAACCGCTTAATCCAATACAGGGTCGCGGTGAGCCGGAGCCTAGCCCGGCAGACACAGGGCGCAAGGCAGGGGAATACCAAGGATGGGACGCCAGTCCATCGCAAGGCGCCTGGGGAAATTTAGCCAGTACGCCAATTAACCTGGCAGCATGTCTTTGGACGGTGGGAGGAAACCGGAGTGCCCGGCGAAAACCCACGCGGACACGTGGAGAACATGCAAACTCCACACAGAAAGGCACCCCGAGCCGAGATTCGAACCCGGGACCTTCTTGCTGTGAGGCGGAAGCGCTACCCACTACGCCACCGTGCCGCCCTCTGATGTAAGTTGAAGCTGTTAATTCCAGTCCCCCCACTCGGGATAGCAAAAGTCAGATTTGTCCAGATTTCAGCAACTAAAATTGATTTGGTGTACCAAGGCCTATAAGAGCACACGCATTGCCCCATCAGAGCACTCACCATTTGCCACACTTGCATGATGTTATCCTCGGAGACGGAGCATATGACCCACGGTTCGTTGGGGTTCCAGGAGAAATCTGAGATCTTGGCCGTGTGTCCACCGTGGACAAACTGAAAGCACACGGGCATGGACAGTACTTGCATTTAGCTGGAGATCTTTGAGAATGTTGCACACTACAGAATTCCCAAGGCAAAACTATTTGTAGACAAGGCAGTTGTGCATGACCAAAAGGTTTTTAAATACGTACCAGCAGCTCCGGAGGACCGTCTTCAACATCCTCAGCAGCCTGCTCCTCTCCAATTTTACTGTTAAGAAGAAAATGTGTGTTTTTAAAAGGTAAAGCCCTGCAATTACCTGCTCACACAATACTACTGGCAAAAGGGCCTCCAGTATAGCACTTCTGTGGTAAACCCATTTATATCTTGCTGGGTCGTTATAAATAACATGCCCATTATTTCAACTGCCTTACTGAGAAGTGGAATACAAACCGTGACCTCTGAATTACAAGCCCAAATGAGTGGGAAATTACACCACAGCAGCATACCCTTTTTTTAAAACACCTCACAAAACATCTATACTTGTCCAATTTGAAGATATGTACGTTGCATCACCATGACAGATTATTTGGTATATGATAATACGCCTCTATTGCAATGAAAATGAATCTAATCCAATGAAAGCAAATCCATTGCGAGCGTTGGCACCTGAGGTCCCAGACGTTGAGCCTGCGGTCGGTGCCGCTCGATGCCAAGATGGTCTCGTTGTGCGGCGACCATTGAACCTGCAAAAGAGTGGGACCAGGGCATCACAAAGAACATACGGCACACCCAACGCACATGTTTACGTTCGGGCCCCAACCCTGTGTGCATGCATCACGATACGTCACTGCTCCCTGCACCAGTTACCGCTCTCCGCACCTGGAAGATTTCATCACGGTGCGACTCAAATGAGTGAAGCTTCAGTTTCAGGTTCCGGAGATCCCACAGAGCCACCGTCTGATGAAAAAAAAAAAAATGAACAAGTCAAACGCAAGTAAACTGACCGGCAGTAAGCAAAATGTTACATGTGAGAAATATAACATCACTTCAATCTACTTCTACAACAGATTGGGTGCATTCCGGGGTGCCTTGATCATGTGTATCTAAAGACGTAGAGCTTTTCAATTCAAAACAATGAGCTTTGCTCGATTAGCATTTAGCCAAGCATCACCCAAATATCATTAAACAAAAAAAGAGTTGTAGTTCCAGCACATATCAACTTAAGTCGAGGGTAAATTCGAAAAATTAATTCTAGAATGTAGTAACAGAAACTGCCACACGAGCATGGGAGAGACAACGAGAGGAAGTCCGAGGGCACACCTGGTCGGCGGAGCCAGTGGCGAGGATGAACTCGCTATAGGGGTTGAAGGACAGGCAGTTGACCTCAGCCGTGTGTGCGTCCACTGAATGGCTAGGCTTGGATGTGTTGTTAGACCGCGTGTCCCAGCTACACATGGGGCAAAATACAAGACTAAATGAATAATGCATTCAATACTTATTATTAATATTATAATACTTATTAGAGCTGGGCTATCCCTTTCCATCAAAAAAAAATGTCTAACCAAGTTCCCACGCATCACAAAAGACGATAGATAGGTGATTGGCGGGGGCTTGGTAACATTTGTAGGCATCATCAGCCACGTCAGGCCTGATGGGGCTTGCAAGGGACTTCTCGCCTTTAAGAGGCAGGCTGTGGAGGATGGTCGTCATTTTTAAATACACGCGAATGATCAATAGTAGAGTAGCCGATTACATTTATATAAATTAATCATGCCAACTTCGAAATAAACCTCACAAAATAGAACTAGATAGCTGCAAACATCTATATTAAAATTATATTTACATTGTAATCATCTTTACTACCGTTATCGTGACCCGATTTTACAGGCAAATCTGGACATACGTAATAATAATAATAATTCAATTTATATAGCGCCTTTCACCCGAGGGTCACAAAGCGCCGCACAAGGGCCGCGAAGAGGTCGGCATGTCAACAACGAAAGACAAAACAATAAAAACCAAAGCAACAGAAAATAAATGAATAAGGCTACTTTGAATATACTAAAAGGTTGTGAAACTGGCAATCTTAAGAGCGGCAACATTCTGCCAGCGTCCCCTAAGATGGCCAGAGACACAGAGACGGGAAGACAGAGAGACAGACACGAGGGGGAAACAACGCCAATCCAAATTAAACAATCAACATTGAAGCACAAGCACACGCAACAGCAAAATAAAACGCAGGCACCCACAACCACAAAACACAACTTCCATACGCGACACCACGAGGCGAGTTTAGGCAAGGCAGGACTGGGCCAGGAGAAGGCCGCGCAAAACAGACAACAAAAAACGAGCAATAAGAGCATGGCAGACAACAAAACAAACACCAAAGTTACACAGAAACAAACCACCAACCAAAGAGAAAAGGAACAGATGAAAAGTGACAAATGTAAAACAAATTAAAGCTAAATAAATACGTAAAACACATTATCTCATCTCGCGCGCCCCCGCTGGGCGCGAGATAAGACAGGTGATGGTTTGGGAAAGCATTAATTCAGCAGTGGATTGATTCTGGCTCATGATGATGATGACGATGGTGGTGTAATATCTGACAACGTAACTTCCAGGGCACGTTCTTTCTCTTAAGGGATGAGCGAGTGGTTTACTGCGTCAACAGCCCGTACGTACATCATGAGTTTCTGGTCATCGGCGACGGAGCCGAAGAGTGACTCGTGCAGCAGATGCCAGGAGACGTCCTCCACCACGGCCGTGTGTCCCGTGAAGATGGTCTTGGCCTCCACCACCTTGCCCTCGCGAGGTGTCCCACTGATGTCCCACAGGCACACCGTCTGCCGAGTGGAATCCTTCATTTAAATCAACTCGAGCCCTTAACGTCGCATCACGTCAAAGCCCATCATTCAGACAGGAATTGGCTGTACCGTAGGAGTGGCCAAACTTTCACACCCTACAAGCTGCGGATCTCATAGGCTGTTTCGTGGAGAGATCACGTGGGGTGGTCATGTAGCCCGGTTCACTCGCGCCAGTTGGCTGGAGATCTGAATTTAGAAATCTGCGGCAGCACCCCAGGCGCATTCACGTCTGGCTCTGCTGACAGGGATGAGTGTCCCCAAGCTGCTCCCGCTTCTACAGATTTTTCCACTTTTAAATAAAACGATATTGACGTTACCAGTTAGCTGCATCTGAACTGCCCACTAACTTGAGTTTGGCCAATCCCAGTACATGCTATATCATGCCAGTGAAATGATACACGATAAATAGGTGAGTGCAAGACCCCTAAAGTGGTGAACGGGATTGTGACGCTCCGTGCTGCTGTACATCTGTCACATACATGGTCGTCGGAGGCGCTCAGGAGGTGCCCGCTCAGGTTGGGGTTCCACGAGAGGCCGTAGCCCTCCTTCTGGTGGCCGCGCAGACGAAGGTCAGGGTTGCACTCTCCGCTGGGGTCTAAAACAGATGGCACGCGTCCAACACAGATACCAATTACACTTTTACCCCTTTTCCAACAGCACAGTGGTGTGGTCTTGATCCACGTCAGGACCCCATGTTCGCGTTGGGAGTTGTAATAACCTGGCACGGAGGGGTGCTTGGTGTAGTCGAAGACGAGCACCTCGCTCGTGGGCGTCTTTGTGGCGATGATGTAGGGGTTCTGCGGCATGTACCGGGCTCGGTTCACCTCCCCTTCGTGGTTTATTTTGATCTCCACCTCGATTTTTGTTCCCACCGAGCCAAACCCTCCGAACTCTACACACAGGAGAGAACATATTTATGAAAAAGGCACATTTAAAGATGAACATTTGGCTATGCCACAGTAATAAGTACAAAATGTGGTGCAAAACTAAGTGAAATATAAAGAAAATCTAAATGTAAACTTAACTTTGCTGCCAATATTAGCATTTGCTGAGCAAATTAACACAATCAGTATTTGTTGCGGAACTTTGCTTAATTAGTATTTTTAATTTGTTAGAAACAATAACTTTAATTCTATCATATTATAAATTATAACTATGGCTTGGATTCCTTCAGATATGATCGCTATGCCTTAGATACTGTATACTATATATGGTAATGTAACCTTGGGAATAGATGTTCTGGTAATCTGATCCAAGAATCTGAGCCTTTTTTTAACATTACATAATAGAATGACTCTTCCAAGTTTAAAAACAACAGTTTAAAAGTTCAAATTTACGACGTTTTTGTAGTTGTTTTTAAATAGTATGTACTTTGTTAATAAAGTCGCTAATTAAGGCACAATTATGCGGTGTAATTATCATTTTTCCTCATGCTAATTAATTATGGACATCGGCTGGTATACCGACATATCGGTCTTCCTGCTCTCTAAAGTATCGGTATCGGCCCTGAAAAATCCATATCAGTCAACCTCAAGGCCATACAATGCCATACAATGTCAATGCAGTGCTTTGTGACCATCGGGTGAAAGGCGCTATATAAATGCTATTATTATTATTATACATGCTACCTGCCTCCCTTTGACCAAAAATACATAGGTTACTCATCTCAAGATTGCAAACAATCCCCAACTCTAAATTTTTCCTTGAATTACGTAGCGTGATTTTATAAACACCTCCGTGACTTCTGATTACAGTATTACTTTCTTCTCAACAGGTGAAATCCATTTCTAAAAACGCAGCGGGACAAGTGTATCAGGAGGGTGATTCAAATGTACTGGGTCAAGATTTGAGGGAAACGTGTAGGAGGTTTAACGAACAATGTTTTCTATTACTATAATACGACAGCTACATATATTATACAAGCCTATACCGTGTTATCGCGATTGTCAAAAAAGAACACTCCAAAGATCACCGTTTATAACCCCCAATAAAACAAAGGCAAATCAATGACCATAGCTTTCAGTTGAACGTTAACCAGAGATCGTAAGATCAAAGTATTTGTGGTGTGAAATTTACGACAAACATGAGGCCAATGACATTGGCCTACAGCAACCCAAGCACGACCAATATGAGTGACTTTCAGGTACATAAATAACTTTCAGAAGGAATTATATATTTTTTACGTGGAAATACATTACCAAATGCAAACACAAATAACAAAATATGAATACATCTGGCAGATAACACTTCCTTAAAGAGGAATAGATATCTATAACCTTACGGTTAGGAAAGGCTACTGCCCAAAATAAACAAACCGTATTAATTAAATGTAACCTAGTGTACGCATTTTTTCCTCTTAATGGCAGCACTATGAATGATTGTTTTGATTTTAATTATTTGTTTGGAGGAACGAGACGACCGGATTGAACATCGCGCAGGTTTCTCTCGGGTCGCGACAGCACGGGTCGGGTGTGGGGGGCAGCTCACCCCCTTTCTCGTTGTCGTAGTGCGAGGCGTCAAACTGGGCGTCATCGTTGGGGAGCTGCACGCTGGCGATCACCAGGTGGTTCTGCTCGTCCGACGTGTGAGTGCCGAGGATTAAGCGATGGACGCTGTAGTCCTTGCCCTCCGGTCTGTGAACAGAGTACAGACATTATTATTAATAATAATTACAACGCTTTGTACTGCCGCAGTTTTTAAAGCACATGGCTGTCACAAAAGTGTTACAGATGAAGTCTGGTTAGTGAGGGGGGGGAAATGCTTCGTTGTCTTTACCCAATTAGGTAATTTGATATTCAAGTTTCTTAAGACACCTTTTTCAGAAGGGTTCGGCTTTTTCTTTGTGGACATATGATATAATACAGTAGATTGTACACATGGAACGAACTCTATAAACAAGGCTATACATAGGGGGAAGAACTACATTATTAAATCATAATAGGGCCACAAAATGTGATCAACTGTCGGCATCTTAGCAGCCAAGCGGAGTTGGGCCTGTATATTGTGTAGATTGGTTTAAAGTCACTTTAAACCATGCCGATAAGTTTGCGTGGGGCTACATTGTCAACAGAAGGCAGCGCAGTAAAATCCAATGTTGTACTATGCAAAGATCCATCCAATTTCCCCACATTATGAAACATGTACTGACACAGCATGACGAGGTATGGTCAAGCAAGGCACTCATCCAGCAGTGGACTGACAAGAGCCCGTGCGAGTACGAGTTACGGACCGGGGACAAGCACGTACCGGGTGACGTCGGGAAGCCACTGGGCGGTGAGACTCGGCCACTCGAGAGCATGCGTCATCACCAGATCGTACAGGAACGGCGTGTTCTTCTTCCAGATCTTGTACTCCTCGTTGATGACCCGCTCCTCCACCGCATCGTCCATCGCCACTGTGGGGGCGCCAACACGGGACAGAGAAGCAAGCGCATGCAATGATACAACGCTCACGAAGTGATGTACTTCACTGACAATCAAGTACTGTGGTCCATCGATTTGCGATATTAATCCATTCCAAAACAAGAACCGTAATACGTAACCATCGGAAAGCGAGACTAAAAAATGTGCAGGATAAATAGCACAGTAAGAGCAGCACACACGTGTAAACACTTGAGATGTAAACACTTTAAAAAGTTGCTATTGGCTGAGAAGCTACCCATCGATCATTGGCTGCTGCGCCATTCACGCTCACGCGCAACCATATTTGTACCACTATTAAAGTGAAATGTTACCGTAATATGATACTAATGTTCTTACAGAGCATATATTGTAAAGTTATTTCATCGTATTGTGAGGCCATCGTAAAGCGACAGACCACTGTTTTGTGGCATGCATATAGAGACAAGAGATAAAGTAGGGAAATTTGGGTTTACATTTGGTGAAACTGCTGATTTTAATCTGTAAAGAAAAGGACGCAGGGAACAATTGAAAATGTTTACAAAATAATGTGTAAACAAGCATAATGTGTAAACAAGCATAGCTGGCTGGATAGTGGCTTCCCCTTCCCCCAAGGTATCACCATCTCAGTCCTGGGATGTAACATTTATTACACATTTTATGTATTGTTTTCACTATAAATGAGAATTCTTCTTAAGAGCTGCTCTTTCAGGACAGCAAGTGTCGAGCCATCTTCACAACGGCTATCCAGAAACAGCACGTTTTAAGAGCAATGGCATTTTATTTCGCGATCTGTCTAAAAAAAAATCACTTATCAAATTGGTCGCGAAAACCTACGTGTTCAATTCATGTTAATACAGCCGCTGCCTTGACTTACTGAAGGCACCTTTCGTTTGAATGAAAGCCTCTTCGCGTGAATTCGACTCCCATGCCCCCGTCTCATATGAACAGCGAACACCTCGTTGCAGGTCGCTTGCAAGAGCGTCGGCCAAATGTTTATTTAACACAGTAATGCAGTCCAGTAACAAACACAATATGGTAATAAACCATCCCATCGCGGGAAAAGGCGGCGGGTTGGGAGGCATTCATCCAGCAGCGGATTGAGCCTGGCTGATAGTTAAACCGTACCACTGCCTAAACCCACCCCGAATAAACACGTGAGGTACTCGTCTTGTACTGTAGCGACCTTTATAGTTCGCCAAGGTCAATCCACTGCTGGATAAAGACCTCCTTTAGCCATGTCATATCCCGCCCATTCCCACGTACTTTTATATATATTTTTTCTAACACGCGCATGTGCTGTTTCTGTGCTCTCTCACTTTCTTTCTTCCAGCGACACAAGAGTGAATTTTCATTAGGAGTCGGACGCCGCGAGAGGCTGCGCACAAACCTGAATGTTAGGTGGTAACTCCACATTCCTATGACGGGACCGAGGTTGATGACCGAGGCGGGGTGCGCATTGACAGCAGCGCTCTAAACTCACCAACGACGCGCACGTGGATTAGAAAAGCCTCGCTAGCACAACCATCGAGAGGACAAATGCCAAACTTAAACATTCGCGCCTCACGATTTAAACTAAAAACCTGCGCGGCCCGGGGGCCTTGGCGCTCGGGCTGTGCGCACTGTACACCCCCCTAACGGCGACTTGAGGCGGCCACGAAACGTAGCATAAAACGGGGGGGAGACAGCGACATCGATCGAAAGGGGCAAACAGGAAGACTCCCGCCAGAATAAAGCTCGCCTCGAGAAGCTCGATATCGCTCGTGAGAGAAGACGTGAGGGGAACCTACCTTCCTTGTCCGCCATGGTTGCGGCTGCGCGGGAAAATCTCCTCTTTGTCCCGCCACGCGCGCGAGGCGGAAATACGCAATGCGCATGCGCACACGCGCGGCGGGAAGCGGGCTTGCGCGGGTGGGCGACAAGCGCGAAAAGGCGAGGGGCGGAGACGTGTGATAGAGAGGCGGGGTCACAAGGGAAAGAGGCGGGATACGCGGGAAAGGGGAGGAGCAAAAGGAAAGGGTAGGGGCCACACGAGAAAGAGATCTTCTTCTTTGC
>JAZEWU010000042.1:1293021-1303712 GCA_036362915.1 Geotria australis
CGACGAGAGAACGACTCAGAGGCGCGAGGAAAGTGCAGAGGCGGAGGAGGCAGCCAGGCGGTTTTGCTGGCGCCATATTGCCACACGCTGCTTCCTATATATTATGATGTTATCCGCCAAATAATTAATGTTTTTTTTTTAAGTTGCGGGAGGAAACCTGAGAACCCGGAGGAAACCCACGCAGAACAGGGGCAGAACACACAAACTCCACACAGAAAGGCACCCGAGCCGAGATTCGAACCCGGGGCCTTCTTGCTGTGAGGCGCAAATGTTACCACTGCGCCACCATGACGAATGACACGTCTGGCACAGACTCACCCCTGTGTGCGTTTGCTTAGGAGCTGTTCACAACTGCATGCCATCTTCTATGAGCACTCGTGAATCTTGTTTGAGCTACTGTGTGAATGCTTGTTTACTTTGTGTCGTTTTGAGAAAAAGTAGGAACGCCCCCTCTCAACCCGAGAATAAATGTGTTTTTACGGTTTAGCTAAACACACCTGTGTGACTGTCAACTCGCAAATGTGTGTTCATCCGTGCGGGCAACGCCGTGGACTTTGCATAGGAAATGGAATGGTGTTTTGAATCGCGATTCAATCGGCGTTCAGTTTTGGTCACGTGTAATTCAAGTGCAAGGGCAGCACCTCTGGCAGTCATTTACAAAGGGCAATCTGAAAATTAAACAAATAGGAATCATTCTCATGACACTGATTCACTGACATGCAATTGCCTATTTTAGTGCCAACACCGGGGTCTGAGAGAAACGGAATTTCGATCCTCTATATTGTCCTGTACATATGGCAGAATTGACAATAAAGTTGAATTGAAATTGAATTGAAATTGAAAACTGTCTCGTGGGATCTTTCATGCCAGAACACAGCCATCCAGTACGCTATATATTTATAATATGTACATTGCTTTATAGCGTATTTACACTGTACACATTGAGACAATCGCACTAACAAGTGTGCCTCCCAGCCATTCCAATAATCATAAATGTTCTCATCTACCTACATCCTATGAGACTGCCTGCAATATAAGACAGTCTGTACTGGGTTAGGGTCACTGAGTTCATAGCGCAATGTGCTAACCATTACACCACGGCTCCACCCCAAATTGTACAATACAATGTTTAATCGTTTGTATATACAAGTGCAAGTGACCGGTGTCTCCTCCTGTCCCTAACATGCACATGCATTAGCACAGTCCAGGGATAGCTGTTGAAGACAGCTGCTCTAACTTGCTATATCTGTCACTATCAGAGTAATGTAGCCCATCTGTAACTGCCCAGCACTATCTTTATCGGTGAAGGCTGTCTCTGTTCCACAATATATTTATACAGTATGAACTCGATGAAATATGGGTGAAGTTACGAGGCAACTTTCCATCGGTTACGGTTTGCACGCTTAGCTAAAACATTTAAATTGTGATAGACCATTTCACGTTATCTCTTTGCACATTCACTATTGTGTAGAGATATAAAACATAATTCAAATTATAGTGATTGAGTGACTGATGTAAATTCTAGTGGTGTTCTAGATGGGGTAGAAAGCTGGAATTTAGTTTAACTATAGTCGAGTCTATGCTTATAACTAGAACAATGTGACAACCTAACATTTTCAAATTGGTGCCCCTGAAATTACGGCCTGAAGGTGCATTGATTTTTACTCATAGGGCAGGGTCAGGCCTACATTCCTTTACGTTTTATGTTAAACACTTAAAGTATATTGCCCCTGTCATTAAACCAAGTGATTCTGAGGCAGATTGAAGGCAGACAAAGGCCGCTACTGGTGACTTGTAAAATCTACAATATTTTTATGAGTTGTGCGTCCCCTTGTACTTGTAAACTACGTTATTCTTGTAAAATGCAAACTTCAGATATTGTTCAATCTTTGGCTTTTGTAAGTTACAGTCCTTCACCAGTCATTGCCTGTG
Organism: Geotria australis; assembly: GCA_036362915.1. Classification (NCBI taxonomy): domain Eukaryota; kingdom Metazoa; phylum Chordata; class Hyperoartia; order Petromyzontiformes; family Geotriidae; genus Geotria; species Geotria australis. Next base: position 1,294,954 of record JAZEWU010000042.1, read on the forward strand.
TGCGTGCAAATTTGTTTTCATTAAGCTTCCATCTGTGTTAAGAAAAGGGTTATCTATTCGCAAAGGGACCCTGGGCAAGCAAATGATAGATGACATATCCCTCTAATGGTGATATGTGTCTTCAGTATTGACATTTACAATACACTGTGGTACTACTATATTGATATACAAACATAGCACCATCATTCATTTTTAGTAAAAATGTACTATCACAATTTATAACGCGCACAATATTCGGTCAATTCAATATTGTAGGGAGAAGGTAGCCACACAGTAAGCCAGCGCCAACATTTGCCAGACTCCGCATCCTTTATATTATGATGATATCGACCAATTAATGAGTGTTTTTTTTAGTTATGGGAGGAAACCGGTGAACCTGGAGGAAACCCATATAGAACAGGAAGATAACACACAAACCCCACACATATTAGCGTCCAAGGCAAGACTCAAACCACCTCGGGCAGAACCCTCTTAGTGTGCGACGCGCAAATTACCCACCTCGCCGCCCTGCCGCAATATTGAATTGTGAATTATTGCCTAGCTATATTTCCCAGCCTAGTAGCGAAGGTGTTCCCAACCTCAGGCAGTGTTTTGGAGGCCAGTTGAGCCCCAGTTGAGCTGAGCAGCTGAAGACAAGTGCCTCTCACACTGTGCGCATCAGGCAAAAGGATAAGAACAAATGCCGCTTAGCGCAGTGATTTAAAAGCGTTATCCGCGCGGGCTAGCCGCGTATCAGAGATCCCAGGTAAGAGGATCCCATGTCACCACCACGGTCTCTGTGTCGGTGAAGCCGAGTGGATGAACGAGGCAGAGGGAGCGACTTGGAAAGCAGGAAGATTTGTATTCTGCGGCGTGTGTCCTTGAGCGATGAATACTTTGGAATAAGAACAGTGAGTTGTACGCTTGTCCTCAGGAGGCCTTAAAGGCTGGGGTGGGTGATGGCCTTCATTTAAATGCTGAGTGCATTGTCCACAAGCAGAAGAAATTGTTTTTCTTTTACAGTTGCTCATGATTTAGCACGGTCGGTCTGCATTACAGCTCTGTGCGATTCTTATTGCCACAGCTGTCTGCTTGTATCAGAACTGATGGGAAAAAGGGGAGGCCAGCGGATAACAGCAAAACGGCTAATCGTCACACCCCCACTGTCCTCAGCCAGTCAGGTTCGAATTCGATTCGATTCTTCGAAGCGTGATGGTTAGATGACAGTTTCCCATTGCAAACAGTTCTTCTTTAGTTGCAGACAGCCCTTCAACATTTACAGATATAATAGGCAGTGCTGGCCTTAAAGGCGGCATTGGCCTCTCTCTCTTCTTGCACCAGACTGAGGGGCTTCTGGCATCTGTTGAGCTTCTGGACATCGTTGTCTTTCAGCTCGGCTTCGAAGTGTTTGGTAGAATTTGCAGGTAATACCAAGTATTACTTGACAGGGATCGCGCCCTGAACGCTTCTACCTTGATAACGAACCAATTAAATGTTGCTGCTCTTTCCCACCAAGGGGCCTGTACAGGGGGTCCAATTGGGGCTGGTTACAAATTAATCTGGAGTTTGGCCTTATTTTTATTTGCAAAGTTAGTGATGGAAATATTTGTAAATGATTTCAGTTTTTTTCGTCAACAATTACGATTCGATGAAAATTATAAATTGTATGGGGCTAAGCGGTTTTTGACACTTAATGAATGAATTACAGTAAAACACTGAGGAGGACCCGAAATGGTAATTGGCTCCGTACTGTATGTATATTAAAAACAATCACTGAATTACCCCGTTGGCTGACCTGATAATATTTAGGTGGAGGGAAATTGCAAGCGCCAATCAACTAGCATTTTAAAAATAACTAACAAAGGAATAAAGGTTGGACAGCATTAGTCATTCACTTCAACTTTTTTGTCAATTCTGCCATATGTACAGGACATATAGAGGGATCGAAATGCCGTTTCTCTCAGACCCCGCTGTTGGCGTATACAAGGACTGAAACAAGACTCGGCGAACGGCTCGGTTGAAATCCACAAAAACTTGTCAAAAAACATCCCCACAGGTTGCCGTGTACCGTGGCTAGAAAAAAAATATACAATTTAATTTAACTCTGCTGGAGGCCAGCGTGCTTTTGTCTGTCGTATGAGCAATTTGGACATGCCCCGTCCTATTTGTGGTGTGTGGCGGACAGTTATTGCCTTGTGCACTGTTGCGGTGGAAAAGCCTGGGCGACCGTAGGAAATGGCCGTCTTCCTTCCCTGGCTGAGAGCTGTCACTTTGTATTGACGTACGAGTTCTCCGAAACCAAAAAAAACGCTCCTTGTCATGTTTTAAGTCTCACCCCTCTGGGAGGTACAACTGCAACGTGTATTTGTGGATACGGGGCAGTTGAAAGTTCCGAGAATGTCACGCTGAAAAACTTACCCTGAACTGACTGCCGTCTTTTATACAATCATTGTATTGTAAGATGTAAAGGTGCAGCACTCCAATTGCTTGCTCACACCAATGTTTGTGAAGGGGCTTTCACTAGAGGGAGCTTTCGAGATCCCCTCTATTAGAGAGTTGTTTTTGGATGACTTTTCCACAGTTTGCTGGCCAGACAACCGGGAGTATCCCCCACTTTACACCACGGCACACGATCGGCAGATCACGTAACCCCGTGTTTTTATTTATAACAATCTGTCTTGATGTTGTTGACATGCCGTTCTCTCCACAGCCTTATGCAGCGCTTTGTGACCCTCGGGTGAAAGGCGCTCTATAAATGCTATTATTATTATTAGTTGTAGATTGACAAAAGACTATAAGAGACTTGCTCTCCATGTCTGGTATCGAGCTGTTCTCAAGTGTTCCTTCAGTCTCCTTCGTGAAGGAGAGTGAAGGAACACTTGACACGGCTATCCCAAAAGAACTCTGGAGAGCAATTTGTATACATTGAGCCGTGAAAAGCTACATTAATACGAAGGACTGTGAGTTAAAGTAGCCCATTAAGACTACCTTTTGTTTTAAGAGGAAATCTGGGTCACCAAAGCACTTCAGCGAACCCGTGATAAAGCAGGGTGAAGTGTGTTTTTATCTAAAACCTACATTAATACATAACTATTAACCATCGAAAAATAGCTCCCTTAGCTACGGATGATTAACCAATAAAAACAATTAAGCGGGATAAAGTTTAAAGTTGAACTTAACATTCCAGCAAGATTAATTTCAAATGGCGTATGAGGTATGTTTCAACAACATTTACAAACATTTCTTCAAGCAATGGGCCCCATTAACCGCAAACCACGAACTGGCAGGAAATGCACAAATGGGTTTGATTCTGCACATATTTGTTGTGTTTCATCATAAAGGCTTTTTGACTTCCCTCTACACGTACGTGTGTGTTGACACAATGTATGCCGAGAGAGGAGAGGCGGTTCTAAAATCTATTTTTACCTTTCAACTTAATGAGAGGGGCGGCACGGTGGCGCAGTGGGTATCGCTGCTGCCTCACAGCAAGAAGGATCCCGGGTTCGAATCTCGGCTCGGGTGCCTTTCTGTGTGGAGTTTGCATGTTCTCCCCGTGTCCGCGTGGGTTTGCGCCGGGTACTGCGGTTTCTTCCCACCGTCCAAAGACATGCTGCCAGGTTAATTGGCTTACTGAGTAAATTGCCAGAGGTGCCCTGCGATGGACTGGCGGCCCATCCTCGGTATCCCCCTGCCTTGCGCCCTGTGTCTGCCGGGATAGGCTCCGGCTCACTGCAAGTACAAGATTAAGTGGTTTCTCAAAATCGATGGATGGGACTTCATGAGAAAAAAATCCTACTTTTTACATTTATTTTTAAAATCTATTTTAGACCTGCCCGCAGACACGCACGGGACTGCAACAACCGGTTTTACAACAATGGGTATTAAATAACTGCTCTCCAGTTATGACGCTCAAAAGGCCACATATTTGACGCTGGCAGTTTGTCTTCTCTTAAGGCACAAGTCCCATTACTGCATGGGGACGGACGGCTGCTCGGGTCTTCTTTCTTCACATGCTTCCATACAGTGTCCCGTCTCTGGTCACATACACTGTCCCCATATCTAATTGCATCTTCTTAGTCTCTTCTCAACACATGCCCAAACCATCTTAGTCACTCTCTCATCTCCTAACCTCCTCGACTGTAGAAGTAACCCCTACTGAGGCTTTCGATTCGATTCTTCGACGCGTGATGGTTATATGACGGTTTCCCATTGCAGCAAGTTCTTCTTTAGTTGCAGACAGCCCTTCAACATTTATCTTGCTCCAGACTGAGGGGATTCTGGCATCTGTCGAGCTTGTGGACATCGTTGTCTTTCAGCTCCTCGGCTTCGAAGTATTTGGTAGAATTTGCAGGCAATTCCAAGTATTACTTGACAGGGATCGCGACGTGAACGCTTCTACTTTGATCCCCTCCTTTCCCATAGAGATATTCCCAACATCCACCTTAGAATTCATGTCTTAGACATGTCATGCTATTTCAAGAATCCTGTCTTCCTTCGTGACCACATGTATTCACGACATAACAGCACTGGGTCGTACTATTGCGAGCCAGTTAAATTCCCGTACAGTGAACATTTGTCGACAGCCGGTCACAGGGCACCTCGTTGTTGAGCGATGCACAACGCTCGTTCCTCACACAGAGAGAAGGCAGACCCAGCGGGCAGGACTACAATGTCTCACTTGTTTCTTGTTACTGACCAGAATTACTACATCAGCCGCCGTTTAAGTGTGCTGGATGCACTCAATATTCCCGTGGGGTTTCAACAGCGCACCACCCTAAGTGGAGGTGATTTTGTCGTAACTGCTTGCGTTCAGGTCGTATATATAGCTTTTTTTGTTACGTTGCGAGCGAGTGCTATTAACCTGAGCTGGTATCAGGGATTATATCCTTCGGCTGGCCTGGGAACGCCTGGGAATCCCCCAGGAAGAACTGGAATCTGTTTGCTGAGGAAAGGGATGTCTGGTCCACTCTCCTTGGATTGCTGCCACCGCGACCCTCACCAAGACAAGCGGTTTAGAAAATGGATGGATGGTATGAGTTTGATGTTGCCTCCGCGCGCGTGGGTGTGTGTTGTCTTTCACTGTGGCTTTTGGAGACACAGCTTTAGTAAGTCGGTCGTGTTTTTTTTTGTTTTGCATATCTTGGTCCAAATTTAACTTCGCCATGTGTGCGTGGGAAAACAAGCCCCCCCACATCCCTCTTTCTGGCTGTGTAGGCCCGGTACGGTTCATTGAATGATGGACTGTTCCCACGCAATCTTGCATAACTGCCATGGCCTTCCCGTTCGTCCTGAACTTATTGGCCTCAAAATGGCCTATCTGTACCGCCTATGGCGGCCAATGCTAACAAACGTTTATTGAAGCATTACACCTTAAGGTCACAATTGTGCATGATAGTAATGGCAGAGTCTTAGCTTTTTATGAGAAAAAATATAATGAAATGGGTACTATAGAATGTTTGACAAAGAACATATTTTTAAGGGAAAAAAAACTAATGTCATGTGAAATATCCACCCGATATAAAAATGAATAGGACGCGTGTGTAAATGAGGCAGTATATGTGCTGGGCTCTCTGCCTATGGTGAATACTGTCCCTGATAATTACTGTCTATAGTGGACAATGTCCACAGTGGACACTACCCAAAGGGGACACTGTCTGTGGTGGCCAATCAGAGCATTCGCCGCCCCGGGTGGTACTGACCAACCCGCTTAGCTCATCAGCTATGTTAAGTGCGCACACTTTGAAATCACTAGGCCAACCCATTGAATCGATAATTAAATGGGTTTTTAAAGCCTGGTGCGGCCTATTTTTATTTTTTTTTCAGCGTGGAGGAAAGCGTACAAGGAACAAGTATGAATTGAGGACTTGTCCTAGTCGAAGATAACTTGACTGCGAAGCTCTTCCTTCCTGTCTATAAAGCACCCAGCATGCCCCCATCTCACATTTGTGGTGTCTCACAGTCCTGTGCTGCTGCTTTTAATGCGGTACAGCAATTCATGGAATCACTTCACATGCGCCGTCAATATTTCACAATCCTAATAATACCTACGGGGGTGTCATTTTAAATGTAAATTATCTGTAGTTTAGAAATACGGCTTTATTATGGAATAATTTCATTGCTTGAAGCATGCGCAAAACTCAAATTACCATTATCGTCTTACTGCTGTTAAGTCTCATTACGTCCACCACTGTGATTATTTGACCTTTTCACCCTTATCAAGAAATGTGTTTGAAATTATTTCCATCTGAATTAAAGCCCTAATTCGTTCACATACTGTGCCCAATTAAAGAAAACACCCTTCATGATTACAGTAATGATTACCCAAATCGAAATTGTGGAAGTTTCCATAACAAAACAATGAACATTGACCCATTTCACCCTGAATCTTGCCCCTTTCACCATGCATCTCGGAAGCTAAGTTGAGTTGAGGCTGGTTATTCCTTGGATGAGAGACTGCCTGTGAATACCAGGTGTTGTAGGCTTGAGTTGTGAGGCGGCCTGGAGGTGGCATTAAAGCAATGCGCTTTTTAATCAATCTGTGCGGACCTTTGAGTGTTATCCACTTGTACGGTTTGGTTTTCAACGAGTTATCTGGTTTCTCGCCACATGCCAGACACTCATTGACGGGATTGGCCAAACATCAAAATGTATGACCTGCTTGAAATAACATAGGCTCACTATTGATTAATGAAGTGCGTGATTGATGTGTATAATTCACGCTCTGTACGTCAGTTGATGTAAGTTTTCACGGCTCGATTCATGATGGTTGCTCTTCAGAGCTGTTCTTTCGGGATAGCCGTGTCGAGCGATCTCAATCGTCTCCCCCTGTTCTGCGTCGGTATTCTCTGGGTGCTCCAGTTTCCTCCCACAATTGAAAAAAAACACTAAATCATTGATTGGCCAATAACATTATATAGGAAGCAGTGTCTGGCGGGTTGGCGTCGGCTAACTCTCCCCCGCTCTGCGGTTTCTTCGCGTCTCCGTATCCGTGTCTCGTCCGTGACCAGACGTGGAATTTGCGAGCGTTACGAATTGTCTTTTTCTTATTTATTATTTGTGCGCACGGGAAATAAAAGCCGTAAACTGGATTAGTTTAAACTTAACAAGAGTTATTCCCGTCTTTAATCGAGGTACTACTACACGTTATTTATTAACGCCGCTTACGTTGGAGCTCGATGAGCTATTGTTTGACTCTCTCCGCCGCCCCCTCTGCCCCACAGATCACAGAGATGTGCGGTGCGAAACGACTCGGCTATTTTGGCCGCAGCCAATTCTACATCGCGCTCAAGCTCATAGCCGTGGCCCAGGCCGGGCTGCCAATGCGTCTGGAGAGCCTCAGTACGGGTAAGTCTCGCGCGGCTCCTGTCGGATTTGCTGTGTGGTGTCGTGACTCGTATTTATTCCATCCATCCGTCCATTTTCTAAACCGCTTGTCCTGGTGAGGGTCGCGGTGGCAGCAGTCCAAGGAGAGTGGACCAGACATCCCTTTCCTCAGCAACAGATTCCAGCTCTTCCTGGGGGATTCCCAGGCGATCCCAGGCCAGCCGAAGGATCTAATCCCTCCAGCGTATCCTGGGTCGGCCTCTAGGTCTCTGCCCAGTGGGCCGTCCCTGGTAGACTTTCCAGGGGAGCCTTCTAGGGGGCATCTTTATCAGATGCCCCAACCACCTCAACTGGCTGCTGTCAATCCGAAGGAGCAGCGACTCTACTCTGAGGTTGTCCCGGATTTCTGACAATAAAGTTGAATTGAATTGTGTTCCAGTCCATGTATATGCCGGGGTCTGAGAGAAACGGCATTTCGATCCTCTACATGTCCTGTACATGTGGCAGAATCGACAATAAAGTTGAATCGAATTGAAATCTCGTTCTCCGCAACGCAGTGCGCGACCTCCCGCGCTTCGTGGTGGGCAAGAGCGAGCAGCCCGAGTCGTCGCGTCACATGACCCCGTCGCACCACGTCCCGGAGCAGCACGAGGGTGGCCCCGTGACCCCGGGTGGCAGCAGCTACTCGGGGGTCATCCCGCCCCCGCCGGCGCGCACTCATCTCAAGAAGCCGGCACCTTCGCAGCCGCCAGACCCGCCGGCAACCGGAACGCCCGCCAGGATGCCCTCGTTGGACCAGCAGGTATGGAGAGAGCAGGTTGAACTGATCGCGCCGGAACGTGCTGTCTTTTGCTGTTTTTTTTTTATTTAGCACGGTGGGGATCAAGGTAGAAGCGTTCACGTCGTTATCCCTGTCAAGTAATACTTGGTATTACCTGCAAATTCTACCAAACACTTCGAAGCCGAGGAGCTGAAAGACAACGATGTCCAGAAGCTCAACAGATGCCAGATGCTCCTCAGTCTGGAGCAATAAGAGAGGCTAATGCCTGCCGCCTTTAAGGCCAGCACTGACTATTATATCTCTAAATGTTGAAGGGCTGTCTGCAACTAAAGCAGAATTTGTTGCAATGGGAAACCGTCATATCACCATCACGTTTCGAAGCATCGAATCGAATTCGAATTTAGCACGGTTTTGAGTCACCGGGCCAAAATGCAACGTTGTTACAAAGAAGTAGCACTGTTTACGTAGCACTGTTGCGATAAGATTGCTTTTAATGTTTCGTGGATTGGGTGAGGTTAAATTAGAATTCTGGGGAAAGAAACGATGGCAGGGAATTGGAAAGTTTGGTCCTGCCTCGTGGTATAATTGTTTTGTATCAATGTATCATTGAAGGGTTGTCACGTGAACAAAAACCTGCCAATCCGTTACTACTTCAGCACACCGGTATGTTGGACAG
>JAZEWU010000042.1:1304092-1338816 GCA_036362915.1 Geotria australis
TACGACGTTTAGCTGATAGTTGCAATCAGCTTCATCAGGAACAAGGGTCTGACGAAACCCAACCCGCCCTTCCCCGGGCCCTATATATAGAGGGATACCGCTGAAAACTGCTACGACCTGCGCAGTCGCGGTAGCATTAGTAACGATTGTTGTTTGCTGCTGGCTAAATCGCTGTGCCTCTTTCCCTCGCGGTCGGCGTGACATTAGCAATCGGTGTCCAAGTCTCCGCCGCAAGAGACACCGTCGCCGGTCGTGTCCCCGCACCACTCCCCTCCGGCGTCTCCCGTGGCGTGGCGTCCCGGCCAGCGGCACCCGAGCGGCGAGCGAGGCGAGAGAGGCCCGGCGTGGGCCCCGTACGTGGCCGACAGGCAGCCCGGTGAGCCGCAAGCAACGCGTTCCGTTGTCATTCTCCACGAGAGCAAGACGCCGCTGACGGTCGCACCGCTCGTAGTTGCGTGGCTTTTTTTTTTCACGCGTTTAATTCAATTCATTTCAACTTCATTGTGAATTCTGCCATATGTACAGGACGTATAGACCCCGGCATTTCGATCCTCTATACGTCCTGTACATATGGGAGAATTGACAATAAAGTTGAATTGAATTGAAACTGCACAAGTGGGCCAGCAATTGTCATGCTGTACTGCACTCACGTCTCTCGCTGTGTGTGTGTGTGCAGGGGCAGAGGGCGCCTCCTGGCCAGTGGGCTCCACGCCCCCTCAGCAAGAGAACTGGGTCAGCTTTAGTGACAGCGGGACACTCCCAGAAGGCGGGGTGGCCGTGTCGGCCACTCCCACCGCCCCCGCGCATTTCGTGGCCGCGCAGGTACAGTTCTGTTCTCCTTACACGCCGTGCTCTCTCGCTCGGAGCCGTGCGGCGAATGTTTCGACAGAACCGACGGCAACTCCGTTTCACAATTGAGAAGCAAAATTAAAGCAATTTCCTGCTCAAATGAGCATCGAGGCAGTGTACATTTTGTGTTCATAACCCTCAGCCGGTGGTGGAAATCTATCACTCCTATGGCATGGCTGAGTCGGATCCATCGGACAACCGCTGTTAATTTTCCTGTGAAGTGGTATTTATTTGTATTGACCCCGGAGAGATGATTGGCTGAGTCGAGTCCCAACCAGTGGTAATTATCTGAAATACCCATGTTTTGTCGCCTTGAGATGTATTGCATTGGAAGTATGGTATAAATAATAACGATGGTTGTGAAAGTTCTATCGGTTTAAAAAGACGCCATACCAACAAGGTTCTTAAACAGGCCTCTAATTTAATGGGTGGTGGTGGTGGCTGGGTGTGTAAGAGAGATAATTCCTTAATTGGAGCACTGAGCCAGTACTACTGTAAGCCTTGGCTCAAAGCTGAGCAGTAATCTGAGATCGTACCAGGTTCTCGGCTCTCGCGAGAGGTGACGGTCTTAGTCCAATCCAGTGACGACTGCACAAAAGAAAATTCTACAATTTGGCAATTTTCGTAACCTGGCAGAATCTAGCTCTGCAGTGTTTGCGAGCAAATACGTTTGTGAGGGCGACTTAGTTAAAAATAGATCATCATTGTATGCGGCAGCTTGAAAAGCAAATCGATAAGCGTTGACTCTGAATGACGACTAAGGATACTGTCTTTGTCAGTATATGATGTACACCGCCACTCACGCGTTCCATGCCACTTAGTCATATTTTGGCGTTCAGATAAGCATTGATTCAATAATTAAAATCGATTCTCGCGCTCACAATACATGGGTAAAATTCTGCACGTGATACTATTGCGTTAACTATTAATTAAATTGAAAGCAAGTGATATAATAATGCTGGGGTTTTTTCCAACGGAACACAAACAATGCACAATGTAAACGAGACAGTAAAACTTGCAGCGCTTTGTGACCCTCGGGTGAAAGGCGCTATATAAAATGCTATTATTATTATTTGAACAAGCGTGATTGTAATTTATGCAAATGACATGGTATTAGTTTACAGTCGGCATAATGGAACATACGAAACAGAAAACAAACAATTACAAACGAGATGGTGCAGTCGGCAAATCAGATTGTGACCTCCATTCATGCCGATTCCATCGAGAGGGGGAAATTCCTTTCAATAATCCATCCATTTTCTAAACCGCTTGTCCTGTTGAGGGTCGCGGTGGCAACAGTCCAAGGAGAGTGGACCAGACATCCCTTTCCTCAGCAACAGATTCCAGCTTTTCCTGGGGGGGGATGGATTCCCAGGCGTTCCCAGGCCAGCCGAAGGATATAATCCCTCCAGCATGTCCTGGGTCGCCCGTATCGGCACATGGTTTGTCAACTCCCGCGATTTTCCCCCCGCGTCTGCTCGCGTGCCACGTGAAGGAACACGCCGCCACCGGGACACTATCGCGGGCATCGGCGGGCGGCGGTGGCACCGGAACCGGAGCCGGAGTCGGCGGCAAGGAGCCGCAGCGCAGCGCCAGCTACACCGAGGACCCGTGGAGAATCACCGAGGAGCAGCGAGACTACTACATCAACCAGTTCAAGACGATCCAGCCAGACCTCGCCGGGCTCATCCCCGGTACGGCCAACCACCCTCGCCTATAAGAGTAGTAATAGTAAAGCTCTGTTTAAGGGTTTCGGTCATGTGAAAAGATATGTAAGTGTTGTGTACCCGTCGGGCACGAACAGCACTTGCCTCCAAAGATGTTACCGACGTTTCGCTGGAACTTACATCTAGCGTTTTCAGGGTAGATGTAAGACGCTCGATGCAAGTTCCAGCGAAACGTCGGTAACATCTTTGGAGGTAAGTGCTGTGTCACTGTCTACAAGCCTCAGATGTCTATGTCTGTACCTATGTGTCGCAGCTTCTGTATGCCCCAGGTGTTTGTATCTCTATATCGTGTCTCTGTATCCATGTGCGTTTATTTGTCTATACCCTTAATTTGTCCATGATGTGTAATGCTTTCTAATATTGTGTTAAAAATTGAAAAAGTCTTGTGTGCAGAACAATTTGCATTAAAAGATTTGTCACCTTGAGGCGCAGGTTAAATAATGTCGTTTTTCCTCAGGATGTGCTTGAATAATATTGCCTGAATTTTTCCTGCGTTTGCAGGCTCTGGTGCCAAAGAGTTCTTCACTAAATCCAAACTGCCTATAGTGGAGCTCTCTCACATATGGTGAGTGAGTATTGTGCTTGATGAAGCGCTCAGTACCTCTGTCGTGTTGCCCTTATGCCTTTCACAATGCTGGAGAGCGGTACAATGTGCCACGCTGTTACAACATTTCGAGGAAACTTTTGGTGTGAACTACACGACCACACCTTATAACAGCTATGAAAAACACACCTTTTTTACGCCCTCGTTTGCTTCACTCAATCGGAGGATGATATGTTGTGTTTATCGATTATCGAGATGGTGCAGACACTTTAAACAGTATCCCTTAATGATCGCGATACGCTTGTCTATTCCTACGGTGTTTTAAGATGCGGTCACGTTTAGATGTTTATAAATCCAAATTATGTGTGTGTTTTTTTCTGTCTTGCACAAATGCACACATTTATGTTTCTGTTCAATTACTCTTCCATCCATATTGGGGCCTCGGGTCTACCCGATTGATGGGTTTGTCTCATCCACTCTGCGTTCAATCACAACGCTACGGCAAGTCACAACACTTCTCTTTCTACTTCGTTCCTTAAACGGTTTCACTTTGGGATTCTCTCCCGTTATCTCTTTTTTCAAACTTCGCAACACCTTGCTGTATTCAAGCAATGCATTAACCTTCTCTAGTGCTGTTTGATGCCTTTGGGCCTGTGCTCAGAAGGCAAGGTTTTAAAATACAGTTTGGTAGACAGGAAGGCTTGTTTACAGTGGGTGGGGTACGGACACAGGAAGGTCGAGGGCAGGTTACCGAGACAGGGCGGTGGAGCAGCTCTTACATTGGTGACCCAAAGCCAGAAACTAAAAAGATATATAAAATAAAATAAAAATATTAGAGGGTCAGGTGTCAGTTGTGCAACAGCCATGGAATGTACCACAAAGCGATGCCATGGGTGTGGTGGAATTACCGGCAGTTTATTGCCTCTTGAATCATCCCTGCTTCGATGCTTACTGCAGCTTCTAACTTGCAGCCGGGGGCACATTACCTAGCTTACGTATTAAAGTGTGTTTGCAAAAAATAAATAAATATTTTTAACGCGCGCGCCCGCCCTAGTTCTATTAATAGCTGCTCTTCACTTGTCAAAAGCTGGTGATTCGGTGCCCACTTGATGCATGTTTTGATTTATCCGTTATTTTGTATTATCCGGGCCACCTTCCGGTCCAAAGACATGCTGCCTAGGTTAATTTTCCTGACTAAATTGGCCTCTGTGTCTCCAGACGTTATAACTTGCTTAGCCCTCCTTGCTGGACAACTGTTAAAAAGCACTACATAGCTCAACGGTTCCTTTCAGCTTGACTGAAAAACTGACTTGACTGACCATCGGCCTGGATAATTATCGTCTCCCCTCCTCGGATGCTGCCACCCATGTTTGTTGTGTCAGTGCAGGAGTCCCGTAAAGAGCTTGCAAGCTCACTGAGTATTTTTCTGCTGTAATAATATACATCTTTCTATCATCTATCTATCGTATTTACCCCTCCCAGGGAGCTGTCGGACTTTGACCAGGATGGAGCGCTGACGCTGGACGAGTTCTGCGCCGCGTTCCACCTCGTCGTCGCTCGCAAGAACGGATATGAGCTGCCCGAGAAGCTCCCCGAGAGCCTCGTGCCCAAGCTCATCGACATCGACGACGCCACCCGTACGCTCGCTCACTCGCTCACTCCCATTGCCATATTGTAGCATCCTCAAGTTTTGAGCATAACCGTGTACGTCAGTGGTTCCCAAACTTTCTCCGTTCACGGCGCCCCTTGGTGTATCAGGATTTTTTTTTCCACGGCGCCCAAAGTCAGAAAATATAATATGGCATATATCGAAAATTTGGAATATCCCACTGTGGCGCCACCTGTGAGTTAGCTGCGACGCCCCGAAGCGCCGCGACGCACACTTTGGGAACCCACTGGTGTGTGTTATTGTCTTCCGAGCCGAGCAGTATTGTGCGTTGTACCGCGCGGCATGAAAGTAGCGGCCGGTACTTTTGAGATCCTTTTGCGTCATCCACCTCTTCAGCCGTGTCGTAGAAGTAATGTTTGCAGATATCCTGTTTCCTGTACGTAATTAGGTTTTTGATTTTTTTTTTCTCCCAGTTTGGGAACCCCAAAATCTGTAAATAACTTGGAAAACTGGTTCTCCGATGTCTTTTCGTGCTGTACCGCATGTCGTTCTGCACCATGTCTGACAATTCACCCCACATGCTGGGCGGGAGCTCCTTCTGCACATGCATCCAGCACGTGGAGGCGACACACGTGGGTTACTTGTATTCCGACCAATAACCACAGGGGAACCATTCGCGAGCAGCATCTCATAACCCCGCCACGTTCGAAGGGGCGGTCGCGTCCCTGTCGCAAGCACGACGGGATTCCGGCCGACCTAAACTTTCCGGACGTTTCCGCCTCTTCACAGACGTGCCAAACCCCATTGCCGAGGCGTCGTTCACGAGTTCCCCCGTGGAGGCAGCGACGAGCAAATCCCCGTCGCTCAACCAGGCGTGGAGCGACCTCCACCAGAACAGCGAGGTGAGGCTCGACGGCCGCCCGCGATTATTCGCACTCGATCGCACTCGCGCCACTTCCGGCGGCAGTCGCTGCCCGTTAACGCCTGCCGCCCGTTTTCTTTTCCGACGATACCTGAGCCCGACCGTGAAGGGCGCCTTGCGAATGATTCTGTCCTGTACGCCATTTTAATAATTTACTCGATTCATGCATTAATTCACATCCACTAGCCGCATTAATTCGACCATAGTTTCGTGCCGTTGTTTTCACTCGCCACTGACTCTGCATGTTATTTTGCTGTGCTTTAACGAGCCGGGGGCTTCGGGGCAGCCTAGCGGAGGTGGGCTGCTGGGGCGCGGTTCAGAGAGGATCGTCGGCGTCCGTTTGTGTGCTCGGCAGAGCGAGTGAGCGGCGTGGAAGCGCGCGCGCCTTTGGCACCGGCTTGCCCTCCGCCTTCCTTGCCGCCGCGTAACCTCCTTTCCCCTCGTCAAATTAAATCTCGGTCCCACGCACGCTAGCAGAGCTGGCAGCTCCCATGACAAGGTTTGGCAAGTTTCGGTATCGGCGATTGGGTGCCTTGGGGGGGGACGCGTGGACTGTGGGGGAGAGCCACGTGGCGATGCTGCAGTTGTCGTTTGTTAATGCAGTTTGAGCACCGTGGTTGCATTGGATTTACAGCTGTGTGTCAATCCATTACCGTACTCCACGCCGGTCACTCGTGGTTGGTCAAAGGTAGAACACAGAACTGGTTCAGATATAAATCGCTCCCGTGATGTAAGCTATTGCCAGCAATCAAATCAGCTTTGACAGAGTCCCGACATTTAGTTTCACTTTTATAGACTAAAAGACACAAACAAATATCTTATTGCAATACCATTCAAGATCAACATACAACTCTTCCTGTACTCTGTGTAGTCTTTGATGGTATTCTCTTTGTTTGGGGTGGCAGGGTGGCACCGTGGTAACATATCTGCGCCTCACAGAAAGAATGGTCTTGCCGAGGTGGTTCGATTCCCGCCTTGGGTGCCTTTCTGTGTGCAGTTTGTGTGTTCTCCCCCTTTTCTACGTGGGTTTCCTCCGGGTTCTCCGGTTTCCTTCCGCAACTTAAAAAAAAAACACTCATTAATTAATCGGCTGATAACATCATAATATATAGGACACAGTGTGTGGCAATATTTTGGTGCCGGCAAAAACCGCCTGGTTGCCTCCTCCGCGGTTTTGTCGTGCCTCTGAATTAATACCTTCGACATTGAATGAATGTGCGCATTATAAATAGCAATTATTAGTATAAGTGGCAAATCCCGAGAGATTTAAGTTGTAGCGGCCCAATTGGGCCACCGCAAGTTGTGAGCGTAATTATCTGGAAAAGTCTGGGTCACAAATAATGTGCTGGCATCACCAAAGGCATTCCCACTCTGGCGGCTGCAGCCCATTACGGTTTCTCACTCGCTATCTGTGCTATTCCTCGCTATCTTATCTTGGCCCTTCTCTGGCTCATTTCACCTGCCAAGTCGCTCTTTCATCCATTGTCATTGACTCTGTCTCTCTCCCTCTCCGTCTCTCTGTTCCTCGTCTACTCGTTGTCTGTCGTCGTCCCGCCTATATCCTTTTAACATTCCGTTTGGCTTCCTTTATCTTATCGGCCGGTCCCTCCGTTCCTCCCTCACTCCCGGCGGCGGGCGGGCGCGCCGCGTCGTTGTGTGCCCCTGTGTGTGTCTGCAGCAGTGGGAAACGTTCAGTGATCGCTCTTCAAGCTGCCAGACTCTCACTCAGTTTGACTCTAACATCGCGCCGGCCGATCCTGTAAGTCTGCCGTGCTCGAATATCGCCACTCTGCGTCGCGCTTGCCGCTTTCTTCCTCCGTTTCTCTCCCCACTGCCCCCCCCCCCCGACGTGGCCGCGCCAGTCTTCCCCGCTCCTCACCCCACCGCTTGCGCTGTCCACCGTAGCGTCGCCCCCGTCACGTCGCGCTTACTGCACGGGTGAGACCTCCGTACCCCCGTAACTGCGAGCCGGACAGCGTTGAAGCCGCGAGATCGTGCGCTTGGCCACGTCGCGGCCTGCTGAATAACGCGGAACGTCGCCGTAAAATACCGCGTTGCTTGTTAAACCTCGAGCGCACGAGGAGTTCCGAGCGGGAGAGAGCTTGCGCGGCTGTGCGTGTGTGTGTGGCGCTCGCCCTGCTTAAAGCTTGCTTATCCTGCGCAATTTAACCTCCGCACCGTGCCAACGTTAGTTACGATCTGGAATGTCACCAAGAAAATTATTTTCTTTTGGCAGGCGACTAAATTGGCACAGAAAGTCAAAACCTCCACAAGTTTATGAAATTTGATTGCTATCTCTAATAGCAAGGCCGGATGAAATCTGTGGACGTTTCCTTGTTGGACTGTTAAATTGTATAGCAGATTTAAATGTGGTAATTCAAGTTTAAGTGCACGTGTTATTTTACTAAATTCTTATAATGACAAATCATAAAGTACTTCCACAGATTTTTAAAAAGGGCTTGCGAGTTGGCCTGCCAAATGTAAAATAAATTCTACTGGATCTTTCTTTTTTCACTTTAATGCTAATTAACTGTTTTGCTAATATTCCTGCTTAACCATGAGTAACTCACTTTACATGACATCTACGCAATTCTGGTGCAATCGGAACGCTAAGCAAACATTCTTGAAATCAATCCTTTGTAAACGTACAAAACAACCCCACGATGAGACACGTAAGATAATACACATACGAAATAATTCCTATTTACACTCTATATATATATACTTTGGCTCACGTCAGTTGACATCGTTGTAGCTGCCAGGCTGCAGTTGTCATCAGCTGTTTTGGCAGACCGTAGCGGGTCTCTCTCGTAGCCAGAAAGTGGTCTATGCTGCAAGTTGAGTCGGACCAAGAGGGTGTTAACCGACAATGTTTCGCCACCCCGGCCCAGTCTCCCCCAGCGACTGTCGGTCACGTTTACACTCCTGAGCAGCTTTGTTTTTGCGTCGACGATGTTTCAAAGACTATGCATGATTAATGTGACTGGGTGGGCCTGTTGTCAAGCGATTGTCAAAAGCGGAACACAGGGTTTATTACCCTGCTATTGAGTTTCCGTAAAAAAATAAACACGTTTCATCTGGCTGTACTATGTACTATTGCTGTTAAACGTGATTCGGCTTGACCGCACCTTTTGTTGATTATGCATTCTCGTGAGCGAACATCTCTTTCAAATTTTCCCACCGTCTTTATTACTGTGAACCAGATAGCATTGCGTTCAAGCGATGCGGCAGTCCCTTCGGTCAAATTATTACACCTCTTAAACTGCCCCATGTAAGGTAATCTATCTTGTTAAAACGGCTCTTCCTGAGCCGGGCAAAGCAGTACCGTAAATCCACCGTGCCACCACAGTCCAGTGACCCCCCCCACAGACATCGCTCGATGAGCGCCAACGACCCAGAACCGCAGAGTGTCCTTCCCCCCCCCCACCCCGTCACCCCGTCACGGTGAATGGCTCGATCGCCGGCCTGTGTGTCCCTCCGTCCATCCGTGGCCGCGTTGAGAAGCGTGGTGACCGCGTGGTTGCTTGCGTTGGGCAGGAGACGGCGATCGTCCACCCGGTGGCCATCCGCATGACGCCCAGCAAAATCCACATGCAGGAGATGCACATCAACAGGGCCACGCCAGGTACGCGTCGCGCGCGCGGCTGCGGCCCGCTTCTGCTCGCTTAACTGCGCGGTTTTGAGAATCGCTCTGCATAGATGTTCGTTCGGGATAGCCGTGTCGCTGAGCGCTCCCTCACGTTGGAGGCATCATCGGGCGTGGTTTCAATTCACTTCTAAAGATTTTGCATTTGACATCATGCCATGTGACCCAAGATATTTCCGTTTGCAGTTTTTTTAGGGAGTTAATCTCCTGTTTTTGTGGCGCTAAGATTATCTGCAGCATGTGTTGAGGTTATGCTATGCCCGGCCAATGAGACAAATGTGGCCCTCCCGACAAGAGCCGAGACTTCAAGTAATACTGAGTAGTTAAATAAAAACATTTATATTAGAGACACTCATACTTTATGACACTATGGGGCCAGTTTTCTTCTGATACAATTGATTATACCCATGTATCACAATCTGTTTTAAAAACAATCGGTGCATCGATGCATTGTTACCTGCCTTGTAGCTCGCCAGTAGCACTTTTGGTGTCGTTTATCGTAATACCTTTTTACGTGTTTAACAGAGATGGGCACGCCGGTGAGCCAGCCTCACCCCACGCCGTCGAGAGCCACGGAGCAGCCTCCCACCGCTAAATTTGCCGTGGCGAAAAGTGTCGGTACGGTGCTCACGCATTCCATCGCCCCTCGAACGTCCCGCCACTGTTACGCTTCAAACGAGGCACTGTGCAGAGTTTTTTTTGGTTGGCTGCACTTGCCTTGCACTACGCGTCTGTGCCACCAGAGCTTATCATCTGTGTCGCCACAGCTTATCTTGTGTGCCTCCCTCGTGCGTGCGACAGACGGGTTCCACAGCTCCGAGTCGTCCGTTTCGTCAGACGCGGAGGCTTACGGCGCCGGCTTCTCCAGGCCAAGGCGAGTGAATGCAAGCGAACGACACGCTCACCCAATTGCACCTTTCACCAAGCGACGTGAATCATAAATATTATATTCTCGCGCGCACCGTTTGAATGATGCGTCTCGAGTGGTGCAATTGATTTAATTCGATAGAACAGGGAACCCATTAGATGCCTAACAAATAGCGCGAGGAAAGCGCAGAGAGGCGGAGGAGGCAGCCAGGCGGCTTGCCGGCGCCAACATATTGCCACAAACTGCTTCCTATAAATTACGATGTTATTGGCCAAATCATTAACGTGGGTTTTTTAAGTTGTGGGAGGAAACCGGAGAACCCGGAGGAAACCCACGCAGAACAGGGGGAGAACACACAAACTCCACACAGAAAGGTCGCCCAAGGCGCGTTTTAGTGTCGTTACCAGTGGATGCTGTGCCACCCAACCGCGTCTCACGTTGGCATCGCGGTGTGTTTTGCGTGCAGGTCGTTCTCAGGGACCTCCGTGGACGACTCGTTAAAGAAGCAGGTGGCGCCACCGCCTCCGCCCCCGCCGAGGCCCAACCAGAGCCACTCGCGCTCCTCCTCCCTCGACCTCAACAAAGTGTTCCAGCCGCCTGCGCAGGGTGAGTGCACGTTAACCCCTCCACCCCCCCTGCGCCCTGCCGCATTATACTGTTGAAGAACCCGTATGTAGGGTACAAGGTGTAACCGTACAGTTGCTTGCTTCCTCGTGCCTCTGGTGGTGGATGGGCCTTCGCTAGAGGGAGCGTGACTTGGTAATTGGTCTACTGTGTGAATGTATTTTTTTGGTTGATTGAACATTTTTTTGGTTATTTCTAATCTCGTGTATATTAACATTTTTGTCAACAACTCGCATGTTTGTTGTGTTGCAAGCTCACTGGGTTTTATTTCTGCTGTAATAATAAATAAGAATAAACATATTGTTCTATGGGGTGGGTGTATTAACACTTTACCTCACCACTTACGACCCGCTGATCAACTGACTGGTGATGGAAACATTTATACCACTGGGTGGGCAGAGGTAGGGGATTTAGGGAACTTGTCCCATGCGCATTACTCTCTAGATTTACTGCATTGGGATAGCCGTGTAGAGCATTCCTCCTCTTTCCTTCACCATATTTCGCCTCCCACGTTGATTATGCCTGCAATGTGGGAGGCGAAACGTCATGAAGGATATAGGAGGAATGCTTGATAAGGCTATCTCCAAAGAGCAGCTATTGAGAGCAGTTCTCACACATCGAGCCATGAAAACCTACAACTATACAAACTTATCCCATGTTGTAACTGCCGCTCTGCGTGAATGAACCGGGCATCTCTGGCCTGCAAGTTCAGCACGGAGTGGCGTCGGCATTTATACTGCTGGGTGGACAGACGTAGGGTCTGATCGTCATGTGTGTGGCTGGCACTGTCACATAACATTACAGGCCAGCAGCCCACTGGCCAGCAGCCTGCACCACCTCCTGCCGTGCCACCCAGGCCACATCCCCAGGTACCCTCACATTTCCGCTCGGCGCGTTCTCTGTAGTAGCGCTACCGGCCTTGCCGCGTAAACGTATGAATGTGTTTTGGATTGCATTTTATCAGATAGTACTTTTGGCTTTTAGGTCTAATTGTTCAGGTTTTGTCATCTACTTATGTTTAAATGTCCGGTATGTGAATAGCTCGAATTGTTTAAGCATTAAATGTATTAATTTCAATATAAAGTTTCAACTGAAAATAATAACTTTTTCTCCGAACACTCGCATGACACCACAGGGAGCGGTGTTTCAAATTCTTCACTGTGACATCGCAAGAAGTGGTCGATTTTAAACTATTTTTCTTCGGATTATCCGCAACGTTATATCTAGCCCCAACCTTCACGTTTTTACATATTAATCCAACGATCGCGGAGGACACAACTTCTTGAGCTCTCTCTGGGCCCTAAGTAGCTGAACTCCCGCGGGTTCCTTGGTAGTGAGCGCGCGCGTGTGCCGCCTGCCCGGGTGGCGGTTTCAGGCGCTGCAGACGTCGCGCTCGATCGACGGCGCCGACATGGTTCCCGGCGCCTCCGGCGTGCCGCTGCTGTCGCCGCCGATCTCCGAGCAGCCCAACTTCGCCGACTTCACGCACTTCGGAGCGTTGCACGCGGTGCCCGAGGGCGACCGGGCCGCGGGCGGCACTCCCGACGCACAGACGGCCGCGCCGGTGAGCGGTGGCGGCGGCCCTGCGGCCTGCGCTAATAATAATAATCTTACATTTATAACGCGCACATATTCATTCATGGCTTAGAAGCACCAGTGGAAGACACTCAACTGCCTCAGAACTAGAACGGAACGATCAAAGCTGCTTTGGGCAGATGGGGTTACAAGACCGGCCCAACCACCTGTGAATGTGGAGAAGCAGACCGTACTATGGAGCACTGCCTTGTCTGCGCTCTACTACCCAACCTCTGCAGCTCAAAAGACCTTGCAGAGTTCAATAAAAATGCAAAGAACTGTGTAAAGAAATGGGAAACTGTAATTTAACCATTGCGCTTCGAAGACTCGCAAAGAAGAAGAAGTCAGTTTTTAACTCTGCTGGAATGATCCATTGAGCTATGTAGCTATTTTAGCAGGGGTAAGAATGTAACAATTTAGTCAGGACGATCTTTGCGATTCTTCGAAGCACGATGGTCAGCCTCTGGACATCGTTGTCTTTCACCTCGAAGGACGATTAACCTAAAATATGGCTAATTTGTTTTAATTAACGATATCTAAAATATTTTTTTGTTTTTGCAGGTTGAAAAGGTTCCGGTGAAAACTGAAAACCGCGTTGAGGAAAAGACCGTGACCAACAATAAGGTTAACCTTTTTTGCAGCACCACTGTTGTACTGTACGTTCTTCTATTCTCCTACATTCATGCTGCCCATCTTGACCAACCTACGCTGACCAGCGAGTTGGTCAGATATTTCTTAATGATCCGCGTGGGTATCGCCAGTCCATCATCCAGCGGTCGGCTGACGTGCACGCCCTCCACGGTAAACTGTAAATAATATATTTTTGTAACGCGCGCATATTCTCCGGGCGCGATGCACCCGTTGATTCGGAGGCGCGGAGCCCGGCTCTGTCGGATTGTTGTGAGTCTGTGAAGAGGTGACTATTTAAACGTTTTTTTTAAGGTTGTGGGGGACTGTGTTAGGCATAATAGATGTGGCAGGCTGTTCCAGGTTGTGGGTGCCGCGACCGAGAATCCGCGTTGTGCGACGGTTGTGCGCGAGCGCGGTGTGTGGAGCAGGTGCTGCGATGAGCTGCGTAGAGTGCGGGATTGTGTTGGGGCAAGTGGCCGGAGTAGCGATACGAGGTATTTAGGGTGTCCTGTGTGGGTAGCGCGGTGGCATATTATTGCTGTTTTCTAAGCGATGCGTTGCTGGATGGGTAGCCAGTGTAGAGTGTCCGTGCATTTTGTGGTTGGTCGGCGACGTTCCGCGCGACTTGACCGCCGGCTCTCGCGCAGACACAGCAGAGGTCCGCGTCACCCGCACAGTCGGCGCCCAAGAAGCCGTCGCGGCGGCAGCTCAAGTCGGACGAGGAGACGGTCGCCCCACCACCGGAGGAGCCCCTGCGCAAGCCGGGCGGCATCGCCGCCCTCGGCGCCACCCAGCCGTCGCTGCAGAGGTGAGAGCGGCGCTTGTCTGGACGTTTATTATTATTATTATTATGTGTTCTGTGCAGCCTAGCATTGGTTCGCTGCCTGTGCGGCCAATAAATTGCTGCCGGTTAACACTGTGTTGCGACAACAACGCCGCGTGTGTAGAGTGGCGGCTGCTCCTTACCTCCCTCTCGCCCAGCGATCACGAGACCACCGCTGACGTCACTACTGCTAACGTCACTACCGCTCACGGCTCAACGGCACGGACACGCGAGACACAACATCATGGATGGATGTTTATTATTACAACAGAAAAAAATACCCAGTGAGCTTGCAAGCTCTTCATGGGACTCCAGCAACACAACAAACACGCGAGTTTCTGATAACAAATTAAATATATACAAGATTGTAAATAACCAAAAAAATGTTAAATCAACCAAAAAAAATACATTTACACGTAGCATTGCACGCAGTTTTTCAAATAAAAAAAGTCCAAAATACATAGCATCGCACACATTTTTTTTTGCTCGGTGTGTCGGATGATATTTTATCCCTTGTTGGGCTGCCCCGTTTTCACCAACGCACGGTGACCGCTGTGTTGAAATACGATAAAATAACACCCACGAGTCTCTTACCGTAGGGGAGATGCCCTTATCGAGCAGTAGCTTGACACGGGCTGTCACATTGGGACAGACCAAAGCAGGAAACGGGTCAAGCGAGAATAGGATTTAGAATCGAATCTCCGACCCCCCTGAATCGCGACTGCCTGTTGATCCTTCGGGTGAGGCGAATCGTTACATGCGTAGCAGACACCCACGTGCGTTATCACCGCATGTGGCTTGCTCGGTCCTCTTCACTTCGCCCCTGGGCCACGTGTAGGTTGTGCACGTGCATTCAATTACATTTCTGTGTGGAGGACGACACCAGAGGCTACAGCACAGGAGTGTTTTTGATCACTTACAGACAGTAACGATCGCACCCGCGCGCTCGTCGAGAAACGAGGAAGCGTTTCTCGGAAATCGCGGCGTTCGTTTGTTAGCGTACGATTCGCGTGCGCTTTAATTGGGTGGCCTTGTTGTGCAAAGGTCGGCGAGTGATTGAGCTGAATGTATAACGAGCCTGGGTCCGCCGGCTAGGGAAATAATGAACGCTTGGCGCTGTCGCGGGCTCTTGCTGCAGGTCGGTGGGCAACGAGAAGAAAGTGATCCAAGCATCGATCCGCAAAAACAAGGAGACCAACACGGTTTTGGCTCGGCTCAATAGCGAGCTGCAGCAACAACTCAAGGTCTGTAACCGTGGGGAGGATGAAGTGCCTGTTGACATCCTAGTTTCACGTGTAAAAAAATGCGTACAAGCACAGCTCTCTCAGTTATTTCCACATCCAAATATATGTGTTTTAATATATTGGCTTTCGAGACGAGTATTATCCAGCAGCATTTGTTAAAATGATAAAACTGGGCACTGGTTCTGACATTCTCATCAGCAGAGTCAGGCCCAACTGCTGATGAAACCCATGTGGCCATTAAGATAAAAAAAACACACGTTTATTAATATGTGGAGCTGGAGACCGGAGTTCTTGTTTTGTATTCTCTAGCTCATGAGATTCTTCAGAAGGTAAGCATCCACCCTGATACTTGTGTCCAGTGTCAATAAAGTTATATAAACCTGGCCACTTGCAAAAACACTTACATGTTTATAAGACGCATAACCAGTTTTTGTTTTAAAATACGGAGAGAAAAGGTGTCTTATCTAGAGATTATGATACGCGTTACATATAATGCCCCACAACTGACACAATGAGTTTGTGTAAAGTGAGAATTGCTCTTAAGAACCGTTCGTTCGGGATAATCGTGGTGAGCGTTCCTCCTCTCTCCTTCGTGGCGTTTCTCTTCCCACTCTGGGGGTATCTTCAGCGTGGTAGCTCATACATCGAGTTGTGAAAACCTACATCAATACTTTGTGTACAGTGTTACTTATGAGCTGTTCGTGTAGCGTTCAGTCCCGCAAAGCCTCGCATGCCACAGGGGTCATTTTTATATTTTGGCAGTAACAATGAATACAATAACTGTAAAGCCAAGTAAATAAAGTTGCTCACACAAGGGGATTGTGAGAGGATTGTCCGATAGATTTAGTGTTCACTGCACGGAACGTGCTCACTCGTTCGGCTGGGTAGCGCGCGTCTTAAGTGATCACCGCGGGCAACCGAAGGCAATACCATTGATTGTGGTCGCGTGCATAGCAAAGGTCTCATTTCATCATCGATCGGCATTGCCTCCGCAACAAAAACACCGCGCTCTTTTCAGATTGGCCCTTCGTTTTTAGTAATTTGATATATTTACCACGGGTAAAACGATTCATCCTGCTGCCAATTTGATGAAGTGTTGTGACTTAAAGGTCACGATTGAACTGAAGAATCCATTTTGTTTTGGCTTTTTTTTTTTACACTGGTGAATGGTGTAATGCCTCTATTGGCGTTAGACCAGTCGCGAGGGAGAGAGGGAAAGCGTTTGACACGGCTATCTCGAAAGAACAGCTCTGCAGAGCAACAGTCGGTGCCGGTGATGCTTGTTAAAAGTTCCTCCCAACTCTTGCTTAGCATTCCCCGCTCGAGGACAAAACTCAGAACGGCGCTTCTCCATTTCCACACCAAAAATCTGGAACAGCCTACCCGTAGAACCTCGTCAAACCACAATCACCTCGACCTTTAAAAAACAACTCAAACATCACCTCCATCTTCACGCCTTTGGGCACTGAGCTTGGCTCCGCGCCTCAGTATCTGCGTCTCGCTTCGGCTGGGCAGGGAATTTGTGCGCGTTATAAATTGTATTATTATTATTATTAAAAGTGCGGATCGTGTGCGTCTGTCTTTGCGTGCGCGCGCGTGTGTTTCGCTTGCAGGATCTGCTTGAGGAAAGGATTGCACTCGAAGCGCAGCTGGAGCAACTCCGCCCGTTCTCGCACACGTAGCTGCATCGGTCGCACCCGGCAGGGATGTGGGATGGGGGGGTGGGGGGCAAAGGAGAAGCCGATGGGGGAATTGGGGTGGGGGGGTCGCACTTAAAGAACTTCAAGAATGCTCGTTTGCTGCAAGCGGGTCAGTTGTTGAACGCCCCCACGAAGAAGAAAGGACTTGTTTGACAAAACAAAAAACACTTGCTACCTTAAGATGAGCATTTCTTGAAGATCACCGCGGCTAAGCGAAGGAAGTTGCTTGGTCTCTGTAAAGTTTTTTTTTCGGGATGACAACGTCGGGCGATAAAGGAAGCCCACGAAGAATTTTTTTCCACGCCAAAGTTTTGCCAAAACGTCACTTTGTTCAACGGAACGTTAGCATGCCACTCGCCAATTGCCATGAGACTGTCGGTCATAAAAACAACACTCACCAGAGCACACGCATGCGCAGATTTGGCCAAAAAAGACTGCGCGGCCGGTGGCAACCGAGACAATTTGTTGGCGCAGACGAGTTGTCGAGGTTATGGCATGCGAGGAATTCTTTTGTACATGATCTATAAGTTGTTGCTGGGGAGAGGATAATAAAATCTGCAATGTGATGGTGTTTTGGCAGTTTTGTCCCTAGGGCCTTGGCTGAGCCTACTCGATACTGGCTTCTCTACCTGTGCCTTGACTGCCGCCGTCTACAAAACAGCTGCTGCTGTTGCTGCTGCTAGCCAAACAGTCAGCCGAGCCTAGCCCAAGCCAGTTGACCCCAGTCTGGTCAACTCCAGCCCAGCTAAGTCAAGCTTGGATGCACCCCCCCCTGCCCTACCTTGCCTGGTCCTGCCTTGCCCTTGCCCTTTCCCTGCCCTGCCCATGACAGGTCAAGGAAGTGTCACCAGTGTTTCCTGACTGGCCACAACAACCATATTAGCACAGACTTGTTGACATAACGAGGAATGGCAGCGGTTGGATATTGAGAAAAACTGTTTTTTTTTTCGTAACATTGTTTTTTTTCTTCCCTTCCCGTTATATTGAATGAGAGCGAATGACAGTAAAGGCCTCTTTTTGAATATAAATGTTACAGTGCTTATGCAAGTGCCTATTAGTGCTTCTGATTGTAGGCAACGGGTATTTGCAAAAGTTTTGAACAAAAACAGCGCGCGTTGCGATACATCAAAGAGGCTCGTGTGCGCTCATCCTGTTACCGGCATCCGTTGGTGTGACTGGATTTCTTTCCGGGTGAAACGCAAGACTCAAGGATTCCATTGCACGCTTCTGAACGGTCAAAACGGAACGACGCCATGACTCTCCGTGGGGGCACATCCAAGGTCCCTGCAGCGGAACAAGAAGCCCCGAATACCGCGGTCTATCGGAGCGTTTGCCGGGCACTGGTGGGCAAAAACTCCCGAGCGTTTTCAGCGTCATTTTGCTTAGTTGAGTCGAGGGTGGGCACCAACGCATGGCGGCAACATCAGCCCTGTCCACACACTCTGGCCTCTGTCGAGACTAAGCTCAGGGCCTTGGCAACTGAAGAATTGTCTCATTATTGGTGTAACATTCAACTGGAAAGCGTTTCATTACGATTGGTGCTTTTCATTTTACGATTTAACGGAACGACACCCTGGTTTTTTTTTCCCTTCCTCCGTCAGCTTGGGAGAAACGCTGGGGGTGCCCGGGGCTGTTTCTGTCGCCCCACCGATCACTCGCCTGCACAGCGACCACGCTCTCGTCATATAAAGTTATTGAATGAATACAAAAACCAAACGGAATGAGAAAACCACACGTTCACGCGATTCATTGTGTAAATGAGCTCTCGAGTTTATGCCCTTGCATCGTTATTATTATTAGCCTGTTTTATAGCACGCTTCTGGTGGATTGACGCATCCTCGCTGACCGCCAGTTCCGTACGGGGCATCCAAAATAACTGCCCGTCCGTTTGGCCTATACGGCAACTTGTTTACCAGAATGCTCGACTTTCCGTTTGTTGGACTGCGATTATAAACCTCCCCCCTCCCGTAACCCCCCCCCCTCCTCCTCACGTCTTATTAGAAAGTAACGTTTGCATTTTTAAAAAAATGTTATTATTTCAAGGATTTTTTTTCTCTCTAACGCACTAACCGATTTGCGCGCTGCTGCTTTGAACGCGTGAGAAAACGCAAAGGACATCCGATTTCTAGACATGAACAAATGAGGCACCAAAAATACTCACTGTGCTTGTGCAGTCATGACTCCCACCAGATTAGACTGTGACTAATTCAGAGCTGCAGGCGTTGGGGATTGTTGGAAAACCTTTATAAGCTATAAGTTAGAGCTCTCGGTACATATTGCGGGCGTGCGCGGGAGTTATTGAGCATTGTGTTAAGCGCAGGCAGGCAAGACCGAACATTTTGGTGACGTTTTATTTTGCGAAAGGTTACATTGCAAAGTGGTAGGTAC
Source organism: Geotria australis (assembly GCA_036362915.1). Taxonomy (NCBI): domain Eukaryota; kingdom Metazoa; phylum Chordata; class Hyperoartia; order Petromyzontiformes; family Geotriidae; genus Geotria; species Geotria australis. Next base: position 1,323,242 of record JAZEWU010000042.1, read on the forward strand.
TTGACACGTTTTTTTTACGTAATAAACAGTCAAAAAAGCAAAAAAAAAATTTACAATTAAAATCTGTATAAGTATACACATAAAACCGAACTATTGGTAGCCCAACTGACCACGAAGTAATATGGTCATGAGCACGTATTGAATGGCATGTAGTTAGATTTTGCAAGACGCCTGTACTAACGCAATACAACAACAGTACGAGCATACCTTGTACAGCGCTGGAGATACGTTCCTGGTAAATCGGGCGCTATAGGAAACAGCTCTATAGCAGGCCATCCTAACATGGATACTAAACCTACGTATGAATTACAAATACACGGGATGTGAAATCCATAGTTCAGAAAAACCGCACCGTGAGTGCGCGGCGTTTTCTCGCGCGGAAATTTTCCTCCTGGACAAAGAGCGTTGTGTCGAAACAGCGTTATAAGAAGCAGCGCTATGCGAGGTATACCTGTAGCCTTTACCAAGGGCTCCACACGTCCTGCCTCCTCCACCCTATTTCTCCACGTGTACCATCACTCTTCCGTATATGCATCGAGCAACAATACATTTCGTGCATGTCGTTCCAATCGGTCATCGTGGAAAGAGCCGTTCGTGGCGGACCAGGAAGGCACGGTGGGTTCGCAGGCGGGCGGTTTGGAACTTGGTTCGTTAACTTCACCGACAGAGATCTTAAACCAGTGGGGGATGGATGGTGCTGTGTCGGGCTCGCGAGCGGGGAAGAGGAGGAGGAGGAGGCCGCAGCCGCAGCTGTGATTGCGCTAATTGGAGCCCAGGCGCATGGGTAATGATCCGACTGCAGATGGCAATCGGCAGCGCGAGACTGGAGGGCACCCAAGCTGCCCGTTCCTCTCGTGCCTCGGCTTAATTGGCGTAATCACGGCTCTTCTGTATTAGCCGGAGGGGGGGAAAGGCGGTGTACCGGGAAGGGGGGCACCGTGAGAGAGAGTACGAGTGCTTAGGGTAAAACGCAAGATGACGTTAAGCTGGGATCACCGTAAAGGTACTTGACTAAAAGGAATACATGAAATGTTTACTGTTTTGGGGCTCTGTCACCGAGGGGCAGGCTAGGTAGTATACCATTGCCTGCAGAGCTTCGTTTATAACATCGTGTTAATTATGTGATTCAGAAAAGAAAAAACGTTGCGAATAGTCAAGTTGAGTATAATTACTTTAATTCAGAAACCACACTAACTATACAGGTCTGTGTAAAACAGTGGCCCTTGAACGCGCGTTATGACAGAACTGGTCTGTCGACTGTCCAAATGTCAGTGACGTTGTTGTTGTTGCTAGCGAGCTGGTTCAGGTTGGTATGCACAAAGGTTCAGCAGTAATACCGCTCGCAAGGCAGACCGAGATAAAAGGAGTGGAGCGCGACTGAGTCAATATGCTTCTTCCAGATCCAAATGGTTTTTACTGACGTCGGTTTTCACGGCTCGATGTATAGTCATTGCTTTCCATAGCTGTTCTTTCGGGATAGCCGTATCGAGTTTTCCCTCTCTCTCCTTCACGACGATGCCTCTAGTGTGGGAGGCTAATGGTTGAGAAGCTGAGAGGGGGAACACTTCTATCCCGAAAGAACAGAAGTGGAAATCCATTCTGAAATGGTTATTCTTTACACGACCGTACCCCGGCTGTACAATCAAGGTTGTTGGTTTAGTTTTCAAGAAAATGATAAATCATGCGCACTACATTTCTGTGCTTAACATCATCAGATTGAAAACATATTTGTTTTTGTTTATCCTAAAACGTTCATTTCAGAAGCACATAGAGTTTAACGTATTAAGAAAATTATTTGTAATCCACTTGGGGACATTTTCATGGTGACGTTTGTGTCTACGTCCATGTAAGCAGGAACGAACTGCACCTTGGTCTAAGATGCTGATCGCAATTGAAATACCAAGTCTGATATAGACTGTGATACATTTTAGTTTAAATAACAAAAGTACTATTTAATAACAGTTCTCCAATTGACTTGGCACATTGCTTAGCAGAATCTTTTAAATCTACAGCACGATTTGCTTTAGCCGAACAGGTCACGTTGTCCCGGTGGAACTGAACCGGAGATTGTTGATCGTGAAACCGCTTGGAGAAAGGCTTCTACAGTTTCCAAACTCATCCCACCTTTTTGTATCATAACGCTGTGTGTAAAACGCGTGTTGTGTTGCGTCGAACAGGGAAGGTCAACTGCTGACCTTGTGAGCCCTTCCGTCTTACCTGACCACTGTAATGCTCTCAGTGCGAGGTTGTCAAGTTTACAAGAGAGAGTAGAACATTCGGTCAGTGTAACAAGATAGCACCATGTGCTGTTTCGCAAGGTCTCTTATTTGCCTCTCCTTGTTGTGTATATATACCCGTGCATGTCGTTTGACCATTGGGAGGAAGCAGCCTTAATTTCTTAAGACTTGCTCAACAACTGCAGGGCGAATTGGAGAGTTAAGGCTGTCAACAAGACGCCAAATGGGGAGGTGGCAGGGAGCGATTATCGTGTGCGGGTTTGGCCGCCTGGGGATGGTTTAATATGGAGATGTGATGACAGCAATGCATGTTTCAGAGAGGTTTTTTTTTAGTCCCGTCTCGAAGACACGGTTATTATACAACAACACGGAACAAAGAGACAAGTTACCGTACTCTCCGGATTATAAGACGCTCCGGAAAGTAAGCCGCAGCCAAAACTCGCGTCTGGCGTTAAGAAAATTACGGAAATTCTGGTCATACACCCACTAACGCACAACGACAAACACACGCTCACTAACACGCATTCACACACACATTCACCTACCAGAAGCACTTAATTTTATTGCTTTAAAATACAAGGGGGGAAAAGTGCGTCTTATAATCCGGAGACTGTGCTAGAATGCAGCTTGGCATCATTATCTACAAGGCCTATCCATGGAAATGTACCCACTTGTTGAAACTACTGGTCGTCCAAAATTAACTGGATGGGGACGAATGGGTGGGTGTGTAGATGGGTGCCAAGTAAGTAAGCAAGCAAGCCGTTTTAAAAATCTACAAACAACCCAACAGCGTTTCGTTCCTTCGAAGCTACAAATTAAGTTGCCCGCACGCCAAGTGTACTGTATTACCTTACCCCCTCTATTCACACGGTCACCTGAGCGCCCTGGCACTGTGAGAAGCTGACCGGGAGTAATGGTCAACACGACCTGTATTCGTAAACCACTGTTGTAAACCCTTGTATGTGAGAGTTTCATGAGCACTGGTTTTCCCCAAACGTTTATGTTGTCATCGTTGTTTTCCCAGTTGGTGAACACGTCACGATACGCAGTGTATAATTTTTTTGCGGTTTCCGTAATAAACAGTCAATAAAACGAATCTTGATTTTTTTAGCAGTCGCTAAAGATGTGGTATGTAAAAAAACCCAATTCAACGTTTAGATAAATTTAGTCTTTTGTGGATTTTTCAAACTTAAAGGTTTTTTGTTGGTTCAAGGTTCAAGTCAGTGAGATCAACACTTTAATTGGGCAGTTCTCAAAATGTTTTTAACTTTTAAAGAACACAGTATTCTGAACATCCCCCCCAACCACAGGCACCACATCTCTTTTACATTATGTATTTTTGTCTTAACAGCACTGGACCCAACAAGAGTAAAAAAACTGAACGTGTAAAACCCTGAACATTTAAATGCCTTTTTGTAGCCACTGCTCTCGTATTTATTTGGTGTTTGGTTTGAGCGACTATCCGTGGTGTGTTTCCTGTTTATCTTGCAGCATATAAATATATGTACTGGAGGGAATTACCTTTTTGTTTAAATTGTTTTTTTTTTGCAAAGATGTAATAAACAATAAAAATATTGTCAACGGGTCTCTAGACACTTAAGAGCTTGTGTGCATAAAATGCAAATTTCCACTTATGTTAACGTTTCCAGATGCAATATTTGGATCCATAATCTGAATGATGTTTTATGATCTGTACTTTACAGGCATACCTCTTTTAACGGATAGGATGCGTTCTTGAGGCTTGTACTTTAAGAGATGTCATTATAACATGGTTCATTATAACTGTACAGTATTTATTACTTTAATACTCTAACAATACTCTCCTGCATATAATGCAGTGTCATATTAAAAATAATACCCTCAGCATGTTTATAGACAAGGTATGCTTTACAGGAGCCTTGGGAGTGAAATGCAAGTGCTTTACTTTCTATCAAAGAATATTAATGATTTTTTTCTTGTCCGTTAAACGAAAATTCTTTGGCCGAGGCTTCGTTAAAAGAGGTATGCCTGTACCGTATTATAATTGATAATTACGCCATACTCTTACAGACCTTTGTCAGAGGGGCTATGTCAGTAATGGGCAATTAATGGGAGACCCTCGTCTAGCAGTCAATTCATTCAATGTTTAATCATAACGCGAACGAATTGAACTTAAGAAGGACACAAGCCGTAAGCGTTGCCACATGGTCATACAGGGCCGTACGTGACCACGATTGTAATCAACAGCAGAGGGCGCCAGCTGCTCGGCGCCTCTTAATTGCACCGGGGTTCTCAACCTTTTGCACCTCGAGGCCAACTTGGCCCACTTTGCTTTGGTCTCCACGGACCACTGGGTAGCGCTCGCGGCCCACCGGTTGAGAATAATAGAATTAGGCAACCCCAGTGGAACCTCAACTTGGGAAGCTGGAGGCTGGGCGATACCCAAGTATGAAAAAGCAACGTCTTTCTCATTGACGCGATTGGGTCAGCCTGGCGAGCGAGGGTAGGGAGGGGGTGCTGTCTGAATTGAAGTTAATACACTAGTACGCTAGAGAAGGACTTTTCGTTTCGTATTTGCGAGCAACGGTTACGAAGTACGGATTGATCTAAACGCCAACATTGACCGAGAGAATTACACGCACCGATCACGTTATTGTCAGCTAATTCTATGCTGGTGATTGACGCCAGCCAGCTCTCTATCTCTTCAAAAATAATGCCGTATGAACGCATTACGTACACCCGCCCTGCAGTTGACCCTTGTCAAATCCAGGATTTCGATTATCTTTACGGTCAAATGAGATCACAGTCCACGTTGTTGTCAGCAGAGGGCAGTACAGCAACACCCGTTGTTGTACTGTGCCTCTATGCTGTATAGTACGGTAATTCTCCGGGCACTTCAATACGCTAGCTAACCAGCGTGGTCTTCTTCTTTGCGATTCTTCGAAGCACGATGGTCAGCCTCTGGACATCGTTGTCTTTCAGCTCCTGGGCCTCGAAGTGTTTGGTAGAATTCGCAGGCAACACTGAGTATTACCTGACAGGGATCGCGACGTGAACGCTTCTACCTTGACCCCCACCCAGCGTGGTGAAGTATATATAATTTAACCCGCAAGGCGTGGGTTGACAAACGGGCTGTGCATGCAAAAGAGCCGGTTTAGAATAGCGGTTTATCGTTCAAGGAAGGACGTGGGTTTAAAACAAGGGAGGGAGGGAGGGAGAACGCTCGACACGGCTATCCCGAAAGAACATCTCTGCAGAGCAACCATCACAATGATAACGATACTTTACACGTCTATAGCAATGCTGTTTAATCGTGTGTTTCTCGCGGCACCATCGTCTCTCCCCCGTGGTGCCACCACACGTGGAAAGCGGCCGCTCTAGTCCGTGCCGCGAGGGTTAATGAATGGCTGTTGCGGTCAAGTGGCCGCGACTGACGGATCTACGCTCGAGAAGCTCCGCGAGTGTGTGAGCAGGCCCTCTTTAGTCGGCGCCTCCACGTCACCGATGCTTCCACTGTTGCTGGGTAGCGCTGGCTCAGCGATTCCCGCTCACGGCCAACACCGGCGACGATTTTATGAACCGGTCCTGGGCCTCACCTAGGTCGACTCAGCCTCAAACGAGTACCGAGCGCGGTGTGAAATCATTGCGACTAGGGGATACAAAGGCGGCCGGGCGTGGAGCTGTCCACCCCACCCGCGTGTGTGCCGTGTCTGCCTTCATAGGCGCTACTCGCTAACGGCACTTGACCATTACACTCTGTTAAGGCTATACGGGGGATATTTGCTCGTACTGATGCTGCTATTTCTGCCGCTAAACGGCTTCGGTCTCTGAGACGGTTGGCGTCTTGTTTTCGCAGCTGGCACAGCGGGTTCTTGAGCGCGTTTCCCACGCCAGCTCTCAAGACCGAGAGAAATAGGAAGAATGAAACACAACTTGGAAAGAAGGGAAGCTGAGGAAACACAGTTACGAGACACCACGCAGTACGCTTGGCCTGGTTTTGAACGCGTGCTCAGCATTATCAAGGCGTGCCGGCGAATAAGACGCACCCCATAAACAAACGTGTGCCCACGCGTCAATACAGTATATACATCCATATTGTTTTTTTCTGCTGTCTCTATGTCCTATAATTTATCGCTATTGCTTGACTCTCAGTTAATCTGTCTTGATGTTTTTGACATGCCGTTCTGTCCACAGCCCTGTGCAGCGCTTTGCGACCCTCGGGTGAAAGGCACTCTATAAATGCTATTATTATTATTATTATCCATCTATTTTCTAGTCCGCTTGTCCTAGTGAGCGTCTCGGCGGCAGCAGTCCAAGGAGGGTGGACCAGACATCCCCTTTCCTCAGCAACAGATTTCAGCTCTTCCTAAGGGATTCCCAGGGATTGCCTGGCCAACGGAGAGATAGAATCCCCCCCCCAGCGTGTCCTGGGTCGGCCTCTAGGTCTCCGCCCAGTGGGCCGTGCCTGGTAGACTTCCCGGGGGAGCCTCCCAGGAGGGCATCCCTAACAGATGCCCTGCCTTGCGCCCTATGTCTGCCGGGATAGGCTCCGGCTCACCGCAGCCCTGTACAGGATTAAGCGGTTTCCGACAATGGATGAATAAATATTCGAGGCGTTAACGACAACGTGCCAGCGACGTTCACCACCGCTCAACACCAAGCGTGACTGTTAGCTCCGTGAAAGAGCCCCCCGACTCCGGACAGCAATCGCTTCAACCCACGTGTTTCACGCGCCGATGCCAGCTCCAATTAAGCCAATTAGTGAAGTAAAGAGCTTTTGAAAGTGCCAGGGACGGGCCAAGCTTTTTGCCGCCGTCTGTGTGCTGGCCAAATGACAGACGCCGTTGCGCCCTCGCGTTGATGTTAACCCCCTCTAATTCGCGTGGAATTTTTGTCCGGAAGGAATGTAAAGGGGGGGCGGTTGAAGGAATACTCGGGTCGTAGGGAGCTTTTGCCCCAACCCTGGCCCTTAACGCTGTTTAGCCACGTGTTCAAGCAACGGAGCGGCTTTAATTGAATCATGTAACGTTATGTGATACTGCGCCGGAGCGATGAACCCGGCTAGCAGAGTTCGAATCCAGGCCACGGATAGTATCTTCAGTTAATTATATATCTGAAACGGGACCGGGTGAAATTAACTCGTAGGCTTTCATGACCAATGTTATCCATAGTGAAGCTCCAAGCCCTGATGAAGCTGAGTGGAAGTCTCAGCGAAATGTCGGTACCATCTTTTAAGGTAAGTGCTGTGTGTGCTCGCTCGTTTTCTCCAACATATCGACGGGTGCACTACACTTACATACTTTTTTTCACATGACCTAAACTCATAAACAGATCTTCACTAGGGACTGGGTGAGTAGCGCTGCCGCCTTCACAACAAGAAGCGCCCAGGTTCGTATCCCGGCTCGGGTGCCTTTCTGTATGGAGTTTGCGTGTTATCCCCGTGTCCGCGTGGGCTTTTTTTGACAGGTACTCCTGTTTCCTTCCACAGTCAAATTGGCCTGCTGACTAAATTGTGTTCCCTGTGTCTGCCGGGATAGGCTCCGGGTCACGGCGACCCTCTTCGGGATTAAGCGGGTACTGATAACGAATGAATGAAATTGAAGCGCGTGGGAAAATTAAGATTCCTGTATCTCTCCTCGGAAGCATAATCAACGCGGGAGGCGAAACGTCGCGAGGCAGAGAGGGAGATCGCTCAGTGACACGGATATCGCGAAAGAACAGCTCTGAAGAGCAACCGTCGCGAATCGAGCCGTGACAAATCTACATGGCAACTTTTCTAACCACAAGCGTAAACCCGGCGACATACACACACACACCTGCCAAATAGGAGCGGTCTAACTCCTTGCAGAACATCAACGGTGTCGAAGCAGCGACGGGCAACTCACCTCTATTTGCACGGCACGCACCTATAAACCCCAGGTCACGCAACAGTATTGGAATGCAGCAAACACTACTCTCCCGAAATCATGTAATTTTCATGCACAACACGCCGACCACGTGTGTGTGTGTATATTCATGTTTCCTTCAAAGCCCCGCCGCGTCGTTTCTGGGAAGGCGCGTGGGTAGTGGAATCTGCAGCAACGCGTAGCGGGGCTTCTGGGCGTGTAAGAAAATGGGAAACTGTAATTTAACATCGCGCTTCGAAGAATCGCAAAGAAGAAGAAGAAGCATTCGTGGTATCATCATCAGCACAGCATGATGATGATGAATAACATCATCAGTCACGAGTGTCAACATTACCACAACCATCCATCCATTTTCTGAAACCGCTTAATCCTGTACAGGGTCGCCGTGAGCCGGAGCCTATCCCGGCAGACACAGGGCGGAAGGCAGGGCTATACCCATGACGGGACGCCAGTCCATCGCAGGGCACCTGGGGCAATTTTTTACTCAGTAGGCCAAATTAACCTGGCAGAATGTCTTTGGACGGTGGGAGGAAACCGGAGTGCCCGGCGAAAACCCACGCGGACACTGGGAGTACATGCAAACTCCACACAAAAAGGCACCCGAGCCGAGATTCGAACCGGGGACCTTCTTGCTGTGAGGCGGCATCGCTCCCCACTACGCCACCGTGCCGCCCCTTCACGTAAAGTCTCAAGCCAGAATCGGATCGAGACATGGGGCCGTGCGTATAAACAACAACAGTCTTTGTGAACGTGACAGTCGCTTCTCTCTGATGGCGGGGGCTGGGAAGGTTAATAAACCTACCACGTGACACAACACATATATGGACTCATCGTATCGGCCACGAAACAACAAGTGGTTCGCCTTGTTGATAATCATCAGCAGCCCTGCTCCGTGTGTTCGNNNAGTCGCGGTGGCGAGAGACGGAGAGCGGGAAGGCGGCGCGGCGTGTCTCTGCGTGCAACGCTCCTGTCACACGTTCGAGAGACACACAACGCACAGAGACGTTCGACACAGATACAAGATACAGGGGACGCTGAGGGGAGAGAGACAGCCGCGCGATTTCTTTTTCACACTGCTGCTGCTACTACAATACGTTAGCGAGACGCAGAGAGAGAGAGCGAGAGACAGATTCATCCGCAGAGACAGCGAACGGGGAGCGCCGGGTGTTGTCTGGAACATGGCGAGGTAACCAGGTGTGTTCACCGGCAGCAGCATCGGCAGCCGCGGCGGCGCAGGTGAACCTCTCCCACCGCCCTCACCAGCCCGCTCACCTGCGCCGCCATGCTCACCACCACCACCATCACCACCATCACCACCGTCTCCTGCCATCCGCGCTGCCTCCCTGCCTAACGCGGAGAGTCGGCGACAGCGTGTAGCCATCTCGTTCCTGCATACTCTCCCCCCCCCATTCCTCCTCAGCGGCGGCGGAACGGATAAGCGAACATCCTAACGGCAAGACTCTCCTGTAGCACCCGGGGAGGCACCGGCCAAGCGAGGCGCCTCCAGCAAGATTGTTCTCCTGCCGAGATTGACCCTCCGTCGATGTGGCCGCAGTGGGGATTCTACAGGTGACAATCCTTGCTTTAACGCGAGACGGATTTGTTGAGATTCTTCTGTCGACACAAACCCTGACGCAGATTTAACAGCCTGTCCTATCACCCGCTCACGGACAAGCTTCGGGACAAGCTTCGGGACAAGCTACACCATCAAAGATCCTGTAAACCGCCTTCGTCCAACCAAACTTTGAAGACTCTCCTCGTCCACCTCGTCCACCTCGTCCACCACCAACCAACTCGTCCACCTGCCGCTCCTCAACCATGCCGTTCTACAAGAGGGTGCTGAGTCCGGGGGGCCACTCGGCCCAGCCACGGCTCCGCGCTTCGGAACCGTGCGAGGACCTGGGCCAGGCGTCGAGCCGCGCTCTGGGGGACACGCTGCGGCAGCTGGCCGGCCTGGCCCGGCACGCTCTCGGCATGTTTGCCGAGCTAGAGGCGGCCGCCAGGCTGGTGGCGCGGCGCTCCGAGAGGCTGGAGGAGAGGGTTCGAGTCCTGCGCGGGGACGCGACGGCGCTCGACTGCAGGGCCGTGGCAGTGCGTGAGTAGCGGGGCAACAACTGGGGGTTAGGGTTGCGCGCTACGGTTGGCTGTGTGTGTGTACTTGTTTACACTGTGTACTCGCTGCTCATCGCGTGAGCTTCACGCTGTCTGTGTAGTCACACACTGTGTGTACTTACTCACTCGTCCCTAAATCACTGCCTGGACTCACACAACAAGGCTGACAACTGACGTCTGCTCACTCGACACACACACACTGCTTACTTCAGACACACTACTCACTCCACATAACTCCTTATTTCATACACTGGTCACCACACACATTGCTCACTAATACACTGGTCACCCACACACACGGCTCACGAAACACACGGCTCACACACGCCACGCGTGGATCAGGTCGAGCCCGCCAAGGCTCACAGACAAACACAGATACAAGAATTCCCACTGTTATAGCCTTAACGGGGTGTTGGGGCAAGTGCTGTTAGCAATTATGAAGGCCGCCCGCACGGCACTCGAGGGGGTGGGTGGCCAGCACCACGCTTGTCTGCCTTTGTCTCCATAGTGACGGTGTTTATACACACCACCAGGTACTTATTTGAGGCTGACTCGACCTAGGGGAGGCCCAGAACCGGCACACAGACAAACACGGTGGTCACACACACACACGGACAAACCAGAATACTAATTCTGGCACTCTGACACTTTGTAAAAACGACAACAGCCTCGTTGCTCCGTGCATATGTTAACACGTGGCAATCGGCGACACGTGCTGTGAACCGTAATTCTTATTCCGTGCCGCTTCATCCACGTCTCGTTGTGTGCATATGCAAGACCTGTGTGTGTGTGTGCGAATCATCACGCACACACACACGCCGCGACCTTACAGACGCTACACCTGCCAGTTGCCGCAGTATGGTGTGTGTGTGTTGTGACCGATTATGAATCCATTACATTTCAATCCACGTTGAACCCACATCACGCGCGCTGTGGCCTTGTGAAACCGGGCCGTGTGTAGTTGTCTGTGTGTGTTAGTGGTCGCTCGGTGGTTTAGTAGGGAGCGGTGGCTCAGTGGTTAGCGCGCTGGGCTACAAATCTGGCGACCCGAGTTCGATTCCCGCCAACGGCTAACACCAGTGACGATTTTCTGAACCGGTCCTGGGCCTCGTGTGGTGTGTAAACATCGCCACTAGGGAGACAAAGGCGGCCGGGCGTGGTGCTGGCGTGCCGTGTCGACCTTCATAAGTGCTCGCTAACGGCACTTGATCCTACAGTCTGTAAAGGCTACACGCGGGGACCTTTGTCTTTGCGTGTTATCAGGGGTTCACAGGGGCGTTCACCACCCTCGGCTGGGTGCAATGTGCAGCGTCCTTTCAAATGAATGAAGTCGTGGGGGGTGACGGCGCTTACACCGGAATGAATGATGAATGAAGCAATGATGTGCACATCACACACACAACACCGCTCTGCTAAGTATGCATTTGTCCTCAATAGATAGTACAGTACAATGGCATTGTCTACTCGTCCAATGACACGCTGTCGAGGTTAATTGACTTGACTAATTACCGCCGGTCTGTGATGGACCGGCGTCCCATCCAGGGTATAGCCCAAGTCACCTACTAACTTGCTTACCCCCTCTCCGCTGGACAACTGTTAGAAAAAGCTACATAGCTCAACGGTTAATTGCATCTTAAATATAAACACATTGCCTAGACGCTTTAATTACGGACTCAGGTTCCCACCGAGTACAGGACTTATAAGGTAGCTACAGCCACAGTAGAGATGTATGCCCGATGTGGTGTGCCGGGTGAAATGTAGACCCGTGTGTAAACGTCAACACCGGGGAGACAAAGGCGTCCGGGCGTGGTATTGTTGGACACAACGTGTGTTGTTCGGCTACTTGCCCAAATATTCTGTTAAAGGTTGCGGGGTGCCTCCGCCTGTGTACTTGCTATGCGCGCATATCCTCTTACCTTTATGCAAGCTATGCCACGAATGAATGAACGTATGCCATGTGAGTTACGAGCATGCACATGGCATGAACTATTATTACCACCGCTCTTATGTAATGTATGCATTCGCCAGCCCGGGTATACTGGAGCCTATTTAAAGGCGCGACGCTCGGTCGAGTTTTGGTGACCCGCTGAAACAGGGAGCCGTCCGTACGATACGCAATTCTCCGGATTACAGTACGCACGCCCCCTCACTCCCTTTGCCCACTCCGCCTCCCATGTACGATAAAACAAAAGTATATAGAGTCTGCGTGGTATAATCCGGTGCGTTGTCAAATGTGTATAAATGTATTGAGACACGCTGCAATATTGGAACGCGGGTGGCGCAGTGGGTAGCGCTGCCGCCGCACAGCAAGAAGGTCCCGGGTTCGAATCTCGGCTCGGGAGGCCATTGGGTGTGCAGTTTGCATGTTCTCCCCGTGTCCGCGTGGGTTTTCGCCGGGCACTCCGGTTTCCTCCCACCGTCCAAAGACATGCTGCCAGGTTAATTTGCGTACTGACTAAATTTCCCCAGGCGCCCTGCGATGGACTGGCGTCCCATCCTGGGTGTTCCCCTGTCTTGAGCCCTGTGTCTGCTGGGATAGGCTCCGGCTCACCGCGACCCTGTACAGGATTAAGCGGTTTCTGAAAATGGATGGATGGGTCTGCTTCCTAATTGCCGAAGCTGCTTCTAATCAGGAATATACGCTACGGTCATACTCGGGCTGCGTGGTTTGTAGGATCGTCCCTTACGGGAGAGATAGCGGGCATCACCGCTGTTTTAAACAAACGGTAAATGCTTCCTCCACCACCAACGCTCCGGAGGCATCTCGCCAATCGGACGCGGCGTTATGGCCGATTCGCCGAGATGTGAATCTGTCGGCGTGTTTTGTCTGAGAGGAGACGGGCGAGCGGGTGAGGTTTATCTCCTCGCTACTCACCGCATCACCGTGCCGCCCCCCCCCCCGTTGCGTGTGAATAATTTACCACAAAAAAAACTCCACACGGATGGATTCACGCATCCAACTTTCTCTTCACGGCCATCTGCTCGGATAACTTTTGCGGACAAACCGTACCGAACAAAAGGAATGTATTATTGTAATCCAATGAGTTGCTGTGAAGCCCACCGCTCGGGAAGCGGGTCCATTATGATTCCGCTCAGCGGTTTCGGATCCGCGCCTCTCTTTGCTCCTCGCTCCCATTGAGATGTAAAAGCGTCGCAAATGTTTGCGCTGAACACGCGGTGCGGAAGAGGCGGACAAGAAGGGGTTGTGTGACCTCAGCGTCAGAAACAAGTGTTTGGACTTTAACAGTCTTTAAGGAGGCATCGTTTGCGATGGAGAGCGTCTCCGCAGCCACATGACAATGCTCAAAGAGAGTCTTTATCAGTCCGGTGTCCCTCGGTCATTCAAACAGCGCGTACTGCCACCTCCCCCACACCAGAAGGGGGTTGTCTGTAGAGAGAAAGAGACACTAATCCTACTGTGTAATATTACAGCCCTTTGTCAATCCACTGTTGGATGAGGGCCACCCAAAACTTCTCGCTCGAGGGGAGGGTGTTTTTTGACATATTGGAAATAGAAGAGATGACAAGGAGCGATTCACGCACGTCACTCGCTGGCTGATGTTGGCCCAGGCTGGGGCTTGAACTCGGCTCTCCGGGTTGGCGGTGCGTGTGCGCTAACGACTGGCGTCCCATCCTGGGGTATAGCCCTGGACCTTTCAGTATATTCGAAGCAGCCTTAATCATTGCATTTTTTTTGTTCGTTTGGTTTTTTATTTATTTACTTTTCATTGTTGACATGCCGTTCTCTTCGCGGCCCTTGTGCAGCGCTTTGTGACCCTCGGGTGAAAGGCGCTATATTAAACGCTATTATTATTATTATTGTGCCGTGCGTCTGCCGGGATGGGCTCCGGCTCACCACGACCCCCGTAAAAGATTAAGCGGTTACTGACAATGGATGGGACGGCTGATTCCGTCACGACTCGATGTGAGCAGCTTAGCCGCTCTTTCGGGATAGCCGTTGTCGGTATCATGTCTGTTTTGGGTGCCAAGCAGAGGGCAGACGGAGGAGGGGGGTTGTGTTCCCGGCCAGGGTGTCGCTTGTATTGCTGCAGGTGTCACTTTACAATGAGCAGCACACCAGGGGCATGTTGCTGGTATGCTGCTGGCGGGAGTCGCGGTTGTTACTGAAGGTATAATAGAGACGGACAGATAAGGGGAAAGGACTGGGTCGGAGGAGCGGGGGTGTTGTGGGGGGGTCTTGTACCCTAGGGGTAGCACGGGGTAAACATCGCTGTGCTTACTTTCCTCACGCTTCTTCTTCTTTGCGATTCTTCGAAGCGCGATGTTAAATTACAGTTTCCCATTTTCTTACACAGCCCCTTACCGGCTCTGATCCAGCCTTACCCCCATGCGTATCCAACCACAAAGAGCCCCGTATAGTCGTTCACACACAGTTGGGGCAATCGCTTTCAGCGGACAGCTATGGCGTACAAGAGGGCGCGGACTCTATGGGGGGATGAGTGGTCGTGCAGCACCACGCCCGGCCGCCTTTGTCTCCCCCAATGGCGATGTTTACGCACGGCACCGGGAACAACCGAGTTTGATTCCCTGCTCGGCTGCCTTTCTGTGTGGAGTTGTGGATTTTTGCCGGCTACTCCGCGGTTTCCTCCCACAGTCCAAAGACACGCGCTGCTGCAGCTTAGGCTGATAGTCCCGCTGACTAAATTGCCACCTGCGCCCTGCGATGGACTGTCGTGCTATCCCGGGTATAGATCCATCTCGCGTTCCCTGTCTGCCGGGACCGCGTACGGAGATTGAGAGGGGACCGAGAATGACGATGACAGAGGTTCCAGACTCGGTGGCGGGGGGCGATGTGAGTGTGGTGAGTGTGGTGCGTTTGGTGCGTTTGGTGAGTTTGGTGAGTGTGGTCCGTTTGGTGAGTTTGGTGAGTTTGGTGAGTGTGGTGGGTTTGGTGAGTGTGGTTAGCGTGGTTAGCGTGGTAAGTGTGGTCAGCTTGGTGAGTTTGGCGAGGGTGGTGAGGGTGGTGAGCGTGGGGGGTTATGAGCGAGCGCACCTGGTGCCCGCGAAGGATGTCTGTTCACCGCTGCATAACTCACCTGCGCAGACTTCAAACGCCACGCCGCTTCTATTAGACCGCGATGCAGAAACAGGTGGGACGTGGGGAGAAGAAAAAAACACATCTGCTGCTTGGGTTAGTTTTTTTTCCTCCGTCATTTTTTTTAACGGGCGTTAAAAATAAATTCCCCATTCCCCGTCTCTGATTTCACGGAACGAGGAAAACGCTCTTGCGATGCAGCAGGCGTGTGGTGGTTGTGTGGCCAGATAACACGCGTCACGTTAATAGGAGACAGCCCGATGTGTGTGTGTGAGTGAGCGCGCT
>JAZEWU010000042.1:1401423-1416133 GCA_036362915.1 Geotria australis
GGGGGGGGGGGGGGGGGGGGGGGGGGCTTCATCCAGCAGTGGATTGACATTGCCTGACAACGACGTGCTTGATTTCTGTAATCGTCAAACGTGATGCGTGTATTAATCCCACTTGGCTAACGCGAGTGAAAGGGGACCGCGAGCTTCCAGATGTGGAACGATGACGATAGATATAAAAATACCCAGTGAGCTTGCAAGCCCTTTACGGGACTCCTGCGACACAACAAACATGCGAATTGCCACAAACACCGACGTTGGTGACGGCGGTGCCGGTTGGTGTTGTCGTCGACAGTGATGACGAAGTTAACCCGCGCGCGTCTCTCTCTCTCTCTCCTTGTCCCCGCTGCCCCAGCCGTGTCCACCCTGCAGGATGAGAGCCGCAGGACCGATCACTTCCGGACGACCCGCGCCGTCAAAACCAACGCGCTGGTGGCGGCCACGCGGCCTCGCTGCGTCGACGAGCTGTGGCAGAGCGCCGCCGAGAAGCCCAGGACGGAACATCACGGTGGGTCCTTGCACCGACAAACCGGCGTCGTCGCAGCCCGACCCTTAACCCTGCCACCCGTTTCACCCCATAGCAATCAGCGGCATCCTGTCCTCCGGCTCTGTGGGTTAAAATGTGAGATTGAACAATTCTGTTTGATTGGGTGCGTCCCGTGGATGGTAACCTTATGGGGGGGTGGGGGAGCGGTTTGCGGGTCACGATGAACCCCACAGATGTGTGGCCTGGAGTCTGGCGCTCCTGCTAGGGTCTCCCTTGGTGAACAGGTCTGAAGTCTAGCGCTCCTGTTAGGGTCTCCCTTGGTGAATAGGTCTGGTGGTCAGCACTCCTGCTAGGGTCTCCCTTGGTGAACAGGTCTGCAGTCTAGCACTCCTGGCCGGGGCCTCCCTTGGCAAACACTTTTGGGTCGAGGTTCCAGACAAACAACGATCCAACGACCCTCACAATGGTTCAATGTAAATCGATCGACAAGCGGCGATCACTCTCTGCGGGGCATCCCACCTCTTTCTTCCTCGTGAGGCGGAAGTTGATGTCCGACACCAGCTGTCATCGTACGTTGAGGTGGCTGAGCCGGGTGACTCTGGAGTGGTGCACAATACAAGCGCCTACTCAACCAGAAAACCCTTCTTGCCCTCCCCTCCCTCCCTCCCAGCCGTCCCTTGATTGCGCGTCTATTTTTGTAATTTCTCACGCTTTGTGTTGATGATGACGTTACAAACCGCCAGCTTTGTTGGATGACGCCGTGGCAATAGAGGAAGGTGTGCTGGCTGATTAGGACCGAGATAAGGTCTCAGCCCATTGAGCTGCGGGGCCTGGGCCCTCTGCAATCAGGCCGCTGTTTGTTTTCTAAAGGCGATTATGGCGTTTATGTTTTCAAATGCCTGTAATGCGATAAGGTTATAGGCGCTGTATTGCGTTTAGCTTTGATGAGTGAGCGAGGTCGGCTTGTGTGTGTGGGACGGGAGTGGTCACGTAGCGTTTTGCTCACTTCGACCTGAGTTTGATTCCTGACCCAGAGGTGTGAACACCGTCACTCGGGATACAAAGGTGGCCGATGTGGCTTTGGCGATACCACTCCCTTTTCTTGTACCGTTCCAACCCAAAATAGGCGCTCGCTAACAGCAATTCCCCCAACAGTCTATAACAAGGCAATACGAAGAATATTTACCTTTGTCATTGTCCATTGTCACATACCGCTTAATCCTGTACAGCGTTTGTGGTGAGCCAGAGCCTATCCCTGCAGACACAGGGCGCAGGTCAGGGCTATACCCAGGATAGGACGCCAGTCCATGCACAGGCTTTGTCTTTGTGTGGTCTTCAACATGAACCGACACGTTGGGTCTGATTGCCAGCCGTGGATTACGTCAGAGGCGAGATGTAACTATCAGCACTGGCGAGATAAAGGCGGCTGGGTGTGGCGCTGGCACCGATGCCCCCTAGTGCCCTGTTCAGGCCGTGTTAGGTGCTTAGGAACAGCACTTGTCCTAGCTTGTATAAGGCTATGTGGGCGATCTTTGTCTTGTGTATCTCTGTCCGGCTTTTGTCTGTGTCGCCCACTCAAACCAGCTCCTTCACTCACTTCATATTCAAGTCTTGAGTCCATTGTCTCTGTCTCACTTAGTCTGTATTTACTCTGGGGTAAGCCCACTTCTGTTTGTCTGACAGCCTGGAATCTGTGTTTCTTGGTATACGTTGCAAATGTCCAATTTGGAAACATAAATTTTTTGGTGTTTTGTTGGAAATATCCGTATTTGATTATGTTGGTTAATTTGTGCGTTTGCTGTATCTGTGACCTGATGAAGGTTTTCACGGCTCGATTCATGACGGTTGCCCTTCAAAGCTGTTATTTTGAGATAGCCATGTCCAGCACTCTCACTCTCTCCCTCACGACGTTTCGCCTTCCACGTGGGAGGCGAAATGTCAACTTTGAAGAGCAACCATCAAACATCTAACTCTCCATCTAGCAGACAATCCGTGTGACCTTAAACTGCACCTAGCCTGTCACCGGCAATCTGGTGATGTTTACATATCAGTGCCCAGTCAAGCTAGACTAGACTATAGCACTAATGTGTGCTGGCATCGGTCTGGAGGTAATCTGCCAGAGCGGATTTGCGTTGCAGGGAATTTAATATTTAGCTTTCATGTAATGTTGATTTATGTTTGTGTAATATTTTTTAATTCCTCACATGGTGCAGTTTTTGTTTTTGTCCTGATTGCTATTTGCTTAATTGCTGTTTTTTGTTATGTCTTTGCATCTGTCATTTCGCTCTTGCAATGAGACTCATCCTTGTCTCTTGAGTTCTCGCCCGGTTAAATTAAACAACCTTGAATCTCAAAACGGCCACTTACGGGGAGCGATTGGAAGTTGTTGCAATGATGTACGTTGTTGGCGCGACGAACGCGTGTGTGAATGCACGTGTTGTAACGTACGCGTGTGTGTGCGCGCGTGTGCACAGATCAGGACAGTGTGGCGGGGAGTCAAGCATCGACCGAGTCGCCCCGTCAGTCCGTGCGAGTCACACTGAGGGCCCCTCCGCCCTCCCCGGTAGGTGCACTCGCCCCTGACTCCGCGTGCCACGCTAAGTACCCACAGATCAGGGATGTGGCCCTGATTTTGGCAACAGATTTGAAAGAAATCTGTAAATCGGCTCCAGATGACATTTCACATGCTCACCAAAACAATACCTTTTCGATTGGTCTGAAAATGTTCCATCACTGGATGTGATGTCACTGTCTTGAAGTCATGTCCGTGCTGTTAAATTTTAAAATTTTAAATATACAACGCATCGTTAATTTGGAACATCCTGACTGGCTGAGTGAGTGATGTGAATTATGATGATCTTCTATAAAGGCTATATAAACATAACAATCCGCTCGGCTACACTTTGGAATTTGGACCGCTGAAAATCCTGATTTAATTTTACTTGGGTCAAGGTCAGCTTTCAATTCTAGATTACCTTAAGTCTAGCACTGAACACACACAAATATACTTTCCCCATCACCAGAGAACTAAGTTGGTTGTATTTCTGCCGATGGAAAGCGGGCAGAGTGTCCTCGTGGTTCCTGTAATAACTGCCCACACACTCGGGCAAGCATGCACACAAACACGTCACCACGGCGCCTGTGCCAGGCCAGGTGCACCTTGAGGCTATCACGCAAAGTGTCGAAGGCTCGCTGACAGGAGGTCATGGTGACAGACCCAGGTGCCATTGGCTGCCTGACTGAGATGACTGGCTGGGGTTCCACCTGTGCGCCCCACCGTGCCAGATTTATATATACCTCTGTCAGCTCAAGCCTTCTGTAATTCACGTAACTTGTGTGTCGCGACCCCCACTCGAAATCCCTCCTTATAATGGAGGCACCTTACACAGGCAGTGGCGTGAGCAAGCAATTGCAGGGCTGCACCTTTGCCTGCTGCAGTATGGAAAGTGAAATGATGCCGCATCAGTCGACACACGGGATGTTTAAATTTACGTCGAAGCGATAAAAGGCATGATTTGTTTTTCTCGCTGAGAGAGAAGGAAACTCCCGGACTCCTGGCTGGCTGGGATCTTTCAAAATGTTCACGAGTGTTTATGTTTTAAAGAAACATTTCGAAGTATGATACGTTTACCGTAATCGGCCGACCTTCCGTCTACATTTCAAAGCCCGACGCTTTACTCAGTATTTTTGCTGCTTTGTTGTGATTTACATGCAGTCATTAGTCACCCTCGTGATAATACGAAACTCCTTTAACCACCAATGCACACAGAAACTACAAATCTCTGAAATAAGAAATGCACGCAGAAACTAAAACTGTACAAAATAAATACATAAACATATCTCCATTTGTCTCTATACTGTATATGTACATGTTGTGTGTGCAGCATTGCCCATAATGCACCTCATCCAGAGTTCCAGGGGCAACTGTGGAAGTTGGGGACAGTGCGCTGTGGTTGGTTACCGGGTAGTACATTCTTCCCAATAATTTAACAAAATAACTACTACATTACTCCTACGAATAACTGTCCATTTGAACGGTACATGACGAAGATAGTTTGCATGTTGAAAAGTAATCGCGTTTATTAATAGCATGACAAAGCGTACGCAGAAATATTGTTGTCCGTATTGAGGGCTTCTCAACCTTTTGCACCTCAAGGCCCACTTGGCCTACCTGGGTCTGGTCTCCACGGACCACTGGGTGGTGCTTGCGACCCACCGGTTGAGAATGGCGGATCTTTACACATTTCTGTGCGGCATGTCTATTCTCAAGGACGTCGGTGGTCACGGCCTTCCTTCCATTTAGCTCTGCGAGCGATGTTGACAGTACTCAGGAACGTCGCATTAGATTCTTCGCCCAGTTGGATCCAATTGTTTAAATTGCTTCTGCTAATTCGATGTCCTCCCCGGCTTCTTGTGGTACCCATAATGCCCCGAGCGAGAACGACATTCATGTTCACTCCCTCATTATCTCATCGCGCGTCCGAGAAATCTAACTTTGCTTTTCTCTTATTATTCACTTTCTGGTTGTGTACCCTGCTGTCTGTAATACATGTGTTACTCGTCTTGTAATGCATGTGTTACCAATCTTGTGTGTCCGTGACATTTTTAACATCTTATTCAAAACCACATTTCTCTTGTGTATAGTTCGCTTTGTAGCGTTTTTGAAATTGTCCAGCTTTCCTTAGAAATACTGGACACTGGTTCGATACCGAGCCAACCTATATTGAAAGGTTCGGGATAATCGGCGTTTGCGTCGCATTGTTGCAGGGAGGACAACACGGTAATACCGGGATTTTTGTCCAAAATGTTGTGGGTGTCTCTTGGCCACATCTGGACACCCACAGTGGCCATGACTCTGATCCCATCATTTCCGTTTTGTGCCATCGCTGTGTCGCCAACTCCATGATGTCGTTAAATGTCCCCGTCTCACCTGACTGCACCGTTCAGCGCTTGTAACACCCACTCGATTACGGTGCTATCAGAATTATTACCGCAAATTGCTCTCATCATGATTATTTCATTGGCCTTCCAACGCGGGAGGCGAAACGTCGCGAAGGAGAGAGGAGGAACGCTCTACACGGCTAGCGCAGTCATAATAATAACAAACAATATAACGCGCACATATTCATTAAATTTCGAAGGTTTTAATGCAAAGAGAGAACGACTCGGAGGCGCGATGAAACCGCAGAGAGGCGGAGGTCGCAGCCAGGCGGTTAGCCGGCGCCAACATATTTCCACACACCGCGTCCTATATATTATGACGTTATCGGCCAATTAATAATCGAAATAGCAGCTTTCGAGAGCACTTCTCATCAAGCCGTGAAAACCTACATCAACGCAGAATTATTATCGCAAGTGCATTTGCCGGAGAACATTTCTGCGTTTCATATGTGACGTGATTAATAATCGCATTTCGGCCTCGCGGTGCTCCGAGGCACGTCGCGACATGGTGGTGCCATCCCGTCTCACAGCGGTGCCATATTTCGGCTGGCAGGGGCCCTGGGCGTTGGGGTTTTTAATTTTTTTTATCTAGCGAAGTCGTCACGCTGAAAGGAACGGACGTGGCGAGGAGGCGCGCCGCGCGCCGCCATGCCCCCCTCGTTACGCTCGCCCTCGTGGGCGTCGGATCTCGGTCGCGTCGTTTCGCGGCCGCCGCCGAGGGACGGAGCCGCGCGCCATTAGAGCGATGTTTCGGACGCCGCGGTGATGTCATGCGCGCTATCCGTCGGCACGTCTCGTCTTCTGCCAGTAGGAGGCCGGCGTGGCCTTGAGAAGGTGCGAATTCGGGAATGTCTAATGAGCGATGATAATATTTAAAAAAACGGTGCGAAATTTAATACGGATTTTTTTTTTTTTATAATTGGACTGGCGCATTTGGCGATCGAGTTTTTTTTTTTTACAGAGCGACGCGCGCGATTACCGTTAACGCAAAAGGAATCGTACGAATAAAAAAAAACCGTATAGATTAAAATTGAATTATAATTGCGTTGACCAGTTGTATTGTAACTAACAGAACGGGTGATTTTTTTTTTTGCACTGGACAATCTCAATCTAACATTTCACAAAGACATTACGACTGTAATTATATATATCTTTTATCCAACGACGAAAATAATAATAATAATAATGTTTTTCTAATAATCGCACGCTCGCGGGGAGAAGGCGCGACCTCACGAACCGCCAAACGAACCGGCGCAAGGGAGCGAGCGGGCGAACGAACGAACGAACCGACCCACCGACGAATGAACGAATGCGCAAGACACCGATGACAGTGGACATCACTGCGGGATTACATCACGCTCACTGGGTCCATCTGCGTCTTCTGGGCCACTGACGCGCGCTGGCATTGATCCACCGCTTCCCCGCGCGTGTGCCACCATTAAGGCTGTGAGCTCCGGCAGTGCTGCTGCTGCTGCTGGCGGCGGTGGTGGTGGCGGCGGCGGTCGCCACGTGACGGAACGGAGCGGGTGCTGTAGCGTCACTCCCTGGAGCCCCAAGGTAAGACCGCTCGCTCTCCATCGCCCAAGTTTTGGCGGCCCGACGAAAATCCGCACCGGAGAACTCGTCGGCGGGGATTTAATCGCGTTCGCGGCGCTGGTGGCCGGCGTCGTGCGACGATCGCTGTCGGGTTTGCGCGGTGCGTTCGGTTTTTTTCACGCGTGCATTGTGTGTGTTTTTTGTTGCGCGTGCAACGTGCGAGCGTGGATCGTAAGGCATGCCAGGCCTGGCCGCCGCTACTGCCGCCGCTGCGCACAGTATTACGAATCCACGCTACAGTCGCTCGGCGGATTTCAATCGCAGCTCCGTCGTGCCGCTCAAACGTTTCGCGACTTGCGAGAGCCGCAGCAGCCCTCTGCTGCGATTGTATCTGCGGAAATACGTTCGTTTAAAAAAAAAGATTACAATAATCCAAAAGAGCAAAAAATTTGAAACTGTACAAAAAAAAACCCAGGGGCGGATTTTTTTTTTTTTGGTGAAAGCAGGCTTGCAAACCAGGCCGGAGCCGTCGGGGTGGGGAGCGAGCGCGGTCGTTGAGAGTCGCCCCACGTCCCCCCGTGGCGGGGCTCTGGCTTTGTGAAGCGATGTTTGGCAGGAAAGCCAATCGGGCATCGAGACAGAAAGGCCTTTGTGTGCGTCGTCCGTCAATTCGGGTGCTACCAAGGAGAGAGGGGGATGGAGCGGTCGTGTAGGGGGCTCCGTGGGGGGGGGGGGGGTGCAACGTAGAGAGAGAGAGGGTGGTGGTAGAGATGGAAGCATAAAGGGAGGATGGGGGCTTGCGAGGACTGTGCAGGCTGTGCGGCGAGGCTCAGGTCTCCCAGGGTAACCGATTAATATACCCAGCGCTGCATATAAAACAAAGCTGCCACTTCTTTTTTTGTTCCCCCCCCCCGCTCTCTTCCTTCGCGAGATAAAACGCTGCCAGCCACGAGAGAGGGTACCCCGGCGATGTTATCGCTCGTGCGGTACTGCCATTCCGCCGTTCCCGTTTGACGGGCCGAGTTTTCGGTTGGGTCTTCGTCCTTCCGATGGCAATGTCGCTCGCTCACGGACGGCAGTGCGACCCGCGAAGAGCTGAAACTTGGCCTGTTCTTCCTCTCCCTCCCTCCTCCAGTGGCACAAGGTGCAGGAGGGCACGGGATGAATGTCACCGTGGGGCCCCAAGGGTCAAAGTGCACGGCGACTAATATTTGCCACGTGCGATGCTATTGTCTTAAATCAATAACGCGTGTTACCCTCGAGAGGGGCGCTCCGGAGCCCAATCGAACGGAGGGCCTTCCGCCAGCACTGGCACGAGCAAGCAGTTGCAGGGTCGTGCCTTTACGATCCATTGTCAGAAACCGCATAATCCTGTACAGTTTCGCGGTGAGCCGGAGCCTATCCCGGCAGACGCAGCGCGCAAGGCAGAGCTGTACTTCGAATGGGACGCCAGTCCATCACAGGGTCGTGCCTCTACCTTTTTACGCATATGAGGGCATCCGTTCGGGGACCGTCTTACAAATACGTACAATGCTCGAAAAAGAAAAGGGGATACGTTTTTAGAACAGTGTTCATAAAATATTACCGCACCTAGATGCATCCGTCCGCTCGCATATTATAATCAAAATACATTATTCATGAGGGGGTTTTCTTTTTACGCTGCTGTGTTGACTGTAGCATCGCAGGTGACGCCATTTAGGGCTGTGGCTCCTCGTGGGGGGGTGGGTAGGGGAGAAACTGCCTCCTTTTGACGCGACTTCATTCTGTCCACATGCGTAGCCGCGACTCCCCCGTTTAATGGGCGGCAGGGTGGCGCAGTGGTAACATCTGCGCCTCACAGCAAGAAGGCCCCGGGTTCGACTCTCGGCTCGTGCGCCTTCCTGTGTGGACTTTGTGTGTTCTCCTACCTGTTCCGCGTGGGTTTCCTCCGGGTTCTCCGGTTTCCTCCCCCTACTTAAAAACAAAAACACTCATTCATTATTTGGCCGATAACATCATAATATATAGGAACCAGTGTGTGGCAATATGGCGCCGGCAGAACCGCCTGGCTGCCTCCTTCGCCTCTGCGCTTTCCTCGCGCCTCTGAGTCGTTCTTTTGTCGAATGAGTACCTTTGACAGTGAATTAATATGTGCGCGTTATAAATGTAAAATTATTATTACTATTTTCCGCGAGGGCTGGGTGGGTGGTGGTGTGGGGATGGATTGAGAAAAAAGCAAAATAAAAATCCGCCGTACTTAGTGGGCAGAATTGCGCTCGATTGCCTTCAGTAGTCCTTGGGAAGCTCAGCTATGCCTTGCTTAAAGGGGTTGTTTCGGGCCATGGCCCCGTTTTACGCGTGGTGTGATAAATGCCCTGCTGTGCAAATCGGGCGCAGCATTTACAGCCATTCTCCATCCGCTGATGGATAAACACGGTCTCTCCATGCCGTGTCCGGTTGTGGAGGTTCAGTGGGTGTGGGTTTCTTTGACCTTGCTTCGGCGAGTTGGTCGGTGTGGAGGGCTAAGGGTCACGAGGGGATGTGGGGGGTAGGAGGGCAGGATTGAGTCTGATGTCACTCACCGATAGCGCTCACCACTGTGGCTGGCAATTGAACTTGGGTCACCCGGTTCATAGTGCAGCACGCTAACGACCACCCATCGTTCCACCTACCTAACACGGCCACAATTGACCAAAACCCAGCCAAACTTACCAACCTTATTTTGATGTTGGCACACTGCTTTAGGAGAAACAAGTGCCACGTGTGGACTGATGTAGGTTTCCACGGCTCTACGTGTGAGGATTGCTCTACATATTTGTTCTTTCAGTGATAGCCGTGTCGAGTGATCTTGCTCTCTCCTATGCGATGTTTCGCCTCCGCCTGCAAAGTCAGTCACGAGTGCAAGACACAGTGAATACGCTGGATGAGGGTTTAGCAACTCCAAGAGGGACTAAGGTCCATCCTATGGTTTCCAACTCTGAAGGACATATCATGAGAAGAAGAATATTATCTGAGAAGACCAGAAGATGAATAACAAGAATAATAGCATTTTATATAGCGCCTTTCACCCGAGGGTCACAAAGCGCTGCACAAGAGCCACGAAGAGAACAGCATGTCAACAACGAAAGAAAAAACAACCAATAAAAACGAAAGCAACACAAAATAAATGATCAAGGCTGCTTCGAATATACCGAAAGGTCGTGAAACTGGCAATCTTAAGAGCGGCAAAAATCTGCCAGCGTCCCCTAAGATGAACTACATGTAAATTCATTATATTTAGTGGTCTTCTGTCGTTATTATTATTATTACTACACAACTGAAAAAGCCTGTCATGTTAATGCCTCGGCAAGACGTACAGATTCTCAAGACAGCAGCTTAAAGGAGGGGACGATCCAAGGAGACCCTGGACAGGTGGCAAACCTAGTCCTCTCAGTTTCCACAAAACGTCCTTGCAACCCTGACCTTATCCCCCAACGTGAGGGTGTGTGATTTGGTGGTGACGGAAAGAGAGCTTTAGCCAGGATGTGAAATCGAGCAGCCGACGACCCACGACGATGCCCAAACTTGACACAAACAAATATCGACTTCGGTCTTCACGGCTCGATGTATGAGAATCGCTCTTAAGAGCTGCTCTTTTGGGATAGCCACGTTGAGTGTTTTTCCATTCTCCTTGGCGACTGCTTCGCCTGCCACGTTGGAGGCATCATCGTGGTTTACGACGCTCGGCACGGCTGTACCACAATAGCGGCTCTTAAGAGCGTTTCCCAACAAATGCAGATAAAAAATAAATGCCCTCCGGTGCCGCCCACGGGCCGTGGTCACTTGCGCCGGCGACAGCTGCCGTGCGATGCGTGCGAACGCAACGAGACCTGGGGGGCGAAGCCACGAAAACAACAACTGCGCCGAATAACGTCGGCCGGACGTTCAGCCGCGTCCCCGCCGCTTGGCATCGGCGCATTCGCGGCTCTTTCCAGATACTGGTCGGGTCTTTTTGCTTTCACCGAACTTCCGAGAATGTTGGCCTACGGCGAAAAATCACCCGGAATGGCGACCCATCCCATCATAGCTTGCAAGCCAAGCAAGAGCGAGCCTGGACGGCACTCGGATGGGTGACCATCGTGCGGGGCGTAGCGGCATCAACGCATTCGCTGCCGTTTTCAGCTACCGTTGGGTTTTTTTTAAATAAACTTACAGGAATGTTGGCCTACGGCTAAAATCAATCACCCGGAATGCCATCCTAGCCCATCACGGTGTCAAGACAAAGCAGCAGCGAGCCTGGATGGCACTCGGATGGGTGACCACCATGCGTCGTGTAGTGGCGGGCATTGCGGGCAACACAGGGCCGTGCGGCAAAATCGCACGCTAACCAAGTGACACTGACCAGCATGGTGAAGTATGG
Source organism: Geotria australis (assembly GCA_036362915.1). Taxonomy (NCBI): domain Eukaryota; kingdom Metazoa; phylum Chordata; class Hyperoartia; order Petromyzontiformes; family Geotriidae; genus Geotria; species Geotria australis. Next base: position 1,412,763 of record JAZEWU010000042.1, read on the forward strand.
TCGAACGACCCAGACGGTGGGAGGAGCCACTCGTCAAAGTCGCCACCGACACGCTAGCCGTGGCTGGGATTCAAACCCGTGCGTCCAGGTTCACGGTGCAGCGGGTTAACCACTGCGCCACCAATCGACCCCTCGATTTGACTTACAGTGCGACGATTTGTTTTCGCCAGCCGAGGTTGGGTTCCATGACGGAGGAAGTGGAACCTGACAAAGCGCCATTGTTCGGCAGAAACACGAGCGATTTTTAAGTTGTTGGAGCAAATGGTAGCCGTAGGGGTTCATGTGGAGTGGCCAAGGGGGACCCAGGTGGGCTGGCCGAGGGGGGAATTATGAAGGCCAATTCCTGGGCTCCTCTGCCTATAATTTCTTCCCATCGCAATGTTTAGCCGTTTTAACTACCGTGTGACATTATTGTTTATTTATTATGTATGTGTTCACTTATGTGCAAATGGTTATTTTTTTTTGTTTGGTTGATTAGTTATTTTGGATTCTTTATTTATTGTAAATTCACGTGTTTGTCGTGTCGCGGGAATACTGTAAAGAGCTTGCGAGCTCACTGGGTATTTTTCTGCTGTAATAATGAACATCTATATATCTATCCTCTGGGCCTCGGTTCTCGGGTGCAGTTGCACCGCCTGCACGCTCCATAGCGATGCCACTGCTAGCGGATCTCTAAAGCCTATTGATGAGACGCAGCATATGGCCTGCTTCCTCTATCCAAAAGTGGATCAGGGGACATCTGTTTTCTACCACTCTGCCTGTGCTCATGTTTACGTACGTTGTTGTGCGTAACTGGGTCAGATGTAGAGCCCTCTGACGAGCCATTGACGATCCACGCTGTGACCCTCTTAACTAATAATAATAATGATAATTTTACATTTATAACGGCCACATATTCATTCAATGTCGAAGATATTCATTCGACGAGAGAAGGACGCAGAGGCGTAGCGAGGAAAACGCAGAGAGGTGGAGGAGGCAGCCAGGCGGTTTGCCGGCGCCATATTGCCAGACACTGCTTCCTATGTCTTGATGTAGGTTTTCACGGCTCGACGTATGAGCTTCTTCCGCCGTTGCCGTGTGGATGAGATGAAACGGTCAGTCTGGTAGTCCGAATCCTCAATATGGGTGGTGGAATGAAACAGCGAATTTTACATGAACAGTGGGCATGATAGTAACCGTAGAAGAGTGACAGGGAGGCGACTGACTTTCCGGTGAGCGAGCGAGTTAAGTGAATGAGCGAACGCTGAATTAATCAACTTGACCACTGCTTCAATCTAAATTCTATCCGATGTCGCAGTGAGGTGGCCACTGGACGCGCCACTCCCGAAAGTGACAGCAGCTGTAGGATTCCAACTTCGGCAGAATGTGTGCTCTCTATCGCAGCAGCAATAATTGTTTAGAGTTATAAATGAAGACTTTGATTCAGAAAAGACAAGGGAAGCTTCTTTGATGCCTCCTTAGCCAGATTAGTAACACAATCTTGCTCGGACAGGTCAGGTGAGACTGCTGTGCCAAGCAGATTAAAGGTTTTACTTTGGCTAAGAATAACATTGTTGCGTGTGATGGGATGACCTGTGGTACTGCTCTAGCCTTACGTGACATCTTCTTTGACAAGGTTGTGTGTCTAGTTGAACGTGACCGGTTCTTTTGTCACTCCGGTCAAGAAGTGTGTTTTTAGGTCGGTGCCGATCGATAGCAAAGCGTCTGCATTGTGCACGATACGTGTACAGTACAGGTGGCACTCTAGCTCAGTCAGTAGCTCCACCGCACAGCAAATCGGAGCCGGGTTCGATTCCCGGCTCGGGTGCCTTTCTGTGTGGACTTTGCATGTACTCCCCGTGTCTGCCGTGGGTTTTTGCGCCGCTTACCGCGGTTCCCCTCCCACAGTCCAAAGACACGCTGTCTGGGTTACTTGACCTGCTGATGAAATTGGCATCCATTCCTGGGTCCAGCCCTGCCTTGCGCCCCGTGTCTGCCAGGATAGCCTCCGCCTCCCCCCCGCAACACTGCACAGGATTAAACGGCGGACTAATAACGATGACAGTACAATATATTTTTCGAGTATAGTTAAGAGAGGTAAGAAGCGTCTGCATCCACCCCAGATGTGGAAGCTGAAATACTTCGGTCCGGGAGGCGCAGGAGACGGAGGAAAGGGCATCGTGCGATGATGGGACCCCATTAATTAGCCCCCTGTGGCTAACGACCCATCCTCGCCATTAACCAAGCAGACTCGCTGGGCTGTCACTAACCGGCATTGTCGCGCCGCGGCGAACGAAGCCGATTTCTCTAAAAATATATAAGCATATTAAAGTTATGAATGAGGGCAATTAACCAAAACATTGGCGCGGCTGTGTGTATTTGAGGCACTAATATGGGACATGCCACTGGCCGTGGGTTTGTGTGTGTGTGTGGGCTGTGAGTGCAGTGTGGCAGAGCGATGGCGCAGTTGCTAGCGTGCTGCACGACGAACCCAGTGACCCGAGTTCGAGTGATTCGACCAACGTCAGTGCTGGATGTCCGAACTGATCCTTAGCCGCCCTCAGGTCGGCTCAGCCTTAAATTGGTATCTGGGTGCGATGTGTAACCCCCAGCCTGGTGCTGTGCCCGTCCTTCAAAAGCGCTCGCGAACAACACCGGCCCCAACAGTCTGCTAAGGGCTGCACGGAGGATCTTTGTGCACCACACTCTGTTGTACACGACAAAACATGAACAATGCCGCATGAGATTTGGTGTAAATCAATCTGACAGCGAAGCCAAACAATTTATTTCCATCGTAAACAAGTACATTTAGACTCTAAATCACATGGGTTTATGTCTCTCTGTATTTGTCGGTCACCCAAACTTTTTAGGAAGTCAAGTATGCTCAAGAGATAAAAACAAAAGATCCCCTGTATAGCCTTACAGCATGTTTGGGTAACAGCTGTAAGCGAGACCTTGTGAATGGAGTCACTCTAAGGCTGAGTTTGGCTACGGGAGGCCCAGGACCAGTTTATAGCCACTCGCCACCGATGTTGGCCATACGCGGGAATCGGACTCAGGTTCGTAGCGCAGCTTACTAACCACAGCAAAGCGGCTTACCTGACGCTCGATTTTCACAACAAAGCCAATCACGGCATCGCCGGTGCTCAATCCAGCATTAGTCCGGCGTCATAATTCCTAGTTGATCGTTCTCTAAATATAAAAAAAGATCTCAACTCTCCGTCATTCACAGAATGTAACGCTGAGTGACCGCGCTTGTAAATTCACGTCGTAATAATAATGCTAATAAACAAGGCCAGTGAAAGCCATATGATGGCCATAAATCTGTATGGATTTCTCACCATGGAAGAGGAAAAGAGGCAGGGGAGGTTCGCGGCGTGTTGAGGGGGAGA
>JAZEWU010000042.1:1423884-1447591 GCA_036362915.1 Geotria australis
CCACGCGTGCCACCCCACCCCAAGAGCCGCCGTTATTATCGATCAACAATAATCTCCTCTTTAAAACGCACCATTGGTGGATCGATGCACTTCTTGATGTAAGGCCTCTCTGATGATTTCTATCATCACAAGGAGCCACGCTGGGTTTCTCGTCCTTCGAGCGCACCTTCTCCTGGCCGGGTTTACCTCTGGCTATGCCAGCTCCCCGCACTACGTGCCATCCTTAATAGATGCACGCTAACGGTGCTTGCCTCAACAGTCTGCATTACTATGAGCGCGTGCACCCTCTCAGCAAGCACCAAACGCGCTACGACTCGGCCTTATCACCGCCAAACTGCCACGTAACACCCAACGCGTGTGTGTGTTTGTTTGTTTGTTTTTCGCTCCGCGCAGGTCAAAGAGGAAGTTCCTGGGCCGGAAGGAGTCTGCCGAGAGGTGCTCGGCAGACAGCGCTCCGGGCTCGCCGGTGGTGACGTCGCCGATCATCGGCTCCCCGGTCCTGGCGGCTGCGACCAGGGGCAACGGCTCCCCGACGCTGTCCTCCCCGCACGGCCGGCGCTCGCAAACCAGCCAGGAGCAGTTCAAGGCGCTGCTGCTGCGCAAGGGCTCGCGCTCGGACGCCGGTTCAAGGATGTCGGCCGCCGAGCTGCTCAAGCACACCAAGAACGCCGCCGCCGCCGCGGCCGCCGCGGCAGCGGCCGCCGGTTCCCCGCGCCCCGACGGCTCGCCGTCGCCGCTCGACGCCCGCTCGCCGTTCGCTCGGGGCAACTGCGAGTCGTCGCCGGCGGGGACGCCGTCGCCCGGGTGGCACGGGCACGGAACGCAGGGCCGCAGGGAGCACCGGGCGCGGCACCCGCTGGCGAGCCGCGCGGGCGTGAGGGGCGACGGAGCGGCCGTGTCGCCGGGAGCGCGGCACGGGCCCCGGGCGCTGCGCCTCGCGTCGGTGCGTCACTCGCCGGCGATGCAGCCCATCTCGGAGGGGGAGGGCGAGACGGCGGAAGCGGCCGCGGCCGACGACGATGACGAGGAAGCGCCCGCGGAGGAGGCCGGCGAGACGGGGGAGGAAGAGCAGCCGTCGGGATCGAAGGTCGCCGAGCAGTGATCGCGAGTGGGCCCCGGCGGGAGAAGTTGAGAAGTGCTTTTTCTAAAGTAGTTTTCCTCCTCATCCTCCTTCTTGCTGTTGTTGTTTTTTTTTTTTAATTGATAAAAATAATCACATCTATGCTGGTATATCTGTCTCTACAGCACAAATGTCATAGCCGTCAGCTCCGAAAGAAGATGTGTAGTCTCTGAGTGTCTGAATGTCTCATGCAGCTCCCATGTAATTAGATCAAGTTGTGTACCAGTGTGTAAACTATTTAATGTTTAAAATGCACCCTAACAAATAGAGGCATTAAAAAAAAAATGGAGTAAAGGTTTGAAGTGCAGTGTTTGCATCGAGTAGAGGGCGAGAATTTTTTATCGTTAGTGTGACGGCGAGTCGTGGTGCAAGGACTGTAGCTGGTGTTGGCGCTGTGTATGTGTTTGAAGGTGAACGGGCTGTCGGAAACATGGTCCCTTACAAGAAAGTGCTTTAGAGAAAAATTGTACATACGAGTATATAAGAAAGAGAGAAATATCATGCAAGGGTATAAGCGTTGATTGATGAGAAGGTCCCGTATTGTCTTAGAGGGTTTAAAAAAATAATGAAATAAATTCGCGGTTAAATCTTTACAAGGTGTATCCAAAGCCCTGTGCAGTACAACGTCGGATATCAGACTCGCTGGGGACTGAAGGTATAGGCGGATATGGAAAAAAAGTTAGATATTTGTGAATATCTATCGAAGATTATGGTTACATAACGCACAAAAGTAGGCTTTTGGGAGAAAAATAAAGCGCAAGCTGCTTTAAACGTGCGGAAATTATTTACTGTACCTGAGAGATAGGCAAATGTACAGTTCGCATGATCATAAATACGTGACGGGGTGTGAAAAGATCAGATTTGCGAACGTCTATATAAAACTGCGTGACCGCTGCGCGCAAACACCCATGCTGGCTGCCGACCATTAAACGATCCAGGCAGATATTTGACAGGTCGGATATGTGACGTTGTACTGTCGTGGTGATTTATTTTTTTTGTAACGGGTGTGGAGAGGAGGTGTGTGTGCGTGTTTAAAACATGCCACCCCCTCTGACCTTGTGGGGGTTTTTTTTACGTACCGTTGTGGAAAAATATTATCGGAGGGTGGCGGCGGGAGTTATGAGCACTGCGTGTGCTGACGAAAGGAGTGCGCGGAGAAGGAAAACGCAAGTGTGTTGGAAATAAAATATATAACTGGAGGGTGTTTTTTTTTCTTAGTCTAGAAATGTATGAGTTGGGGGTATGGCTATGGTCAGGGCCAACAGCCTTCCGTAGAAGGCCGGACTTCCCTTTACATTCTTTCGTTTAAGGTTGAAGCAGTTGCGGTTTTAGCTGAAGACAAAACAGAAGCATGTTGAAATTTGTGAATTAGACTTATTTAAAGCTATTTGCTTCAATGTGCTCGGAGGAGAAATGTGAAGTTTTATATTTTGAACCACTTACATTGTAAGTTTTTTTTTTTCAATTAACTGTTACAAAGAATAAAAAATACATACCTTGTCATGTTAATTTATTCCACTGTTTTACTGGCAGACTTTAAGCAATGTTTTTTTTTCTCAAACTTGCAAAGTTAAAGCTTAGCAGATCAAAAGAGAAATGTTTACGCCTATGAATCATGTGATCTTGCGGATGACAACTGCTGGCCCTGGTTATGAGAATGCAGCTTGTGATGACGTGAGGAGGTCGTTGCTGTAAAACCCTTCGATGTATTTTCTGGTTGAACTGCGAATTGATGCCTAACATTTAATATCCTCATAAAGCTTCCAGCACTTGGACCTTATCATCGGACATCATTCCGTACAACGCGCGGTACAGCAGGAAGACACATCGGACGGCTCCAAAGTGAGAAGGTGTTGCAGTTCATTGGGTAAGATTGCGTAGGTATAATGTCAGTTTTTTCTTTAAGGGTCTTGATCAGGAATCTCGTTTTCACACCAGAGCTGACATATTAACACCCGATGATGGCAGGATGAAATCTCCGGCAAAACGTGATCAAAACGTTTTGCTTGGTCTTTTCAATATACCGCTGTTTTTTTTTTAAACAAATCAATTGACATATTTGCCCACGTGACAGCTTGATTTGATTGGCTGTGTCGTGGACGGAGGGTTATTGGGCACCATGGTGGCAAAATGATATCTCCCTCGCCTATTATGCAGTAACCATGGGTTCGACCCTGACCCTGCCTGTTGGAGTGTGCATATTCTCCCCATGGTCATGTGGGTTTTTCCCTGGTTTTACCCTCCACACTTTAGAAACATGCCGTTCAGTTTATTTGGCCACTACTATACATTCCCACATATGATGAAAGCCACTTTGATGGGCCCTCATGGGTGGCCAGGTAAAAGAGCTAATAGCTCCGTGGGCATTACCTGCTGACATGAAAAAGTTAAGGCTCATAGTTTTAAATTGACATTATTCCTAAACAATCTCAACCAAAAGAAACTGATTATGAATCATAACGTTGTTCGTGGAAGCCTACGTATACAATCGTTGCAGTATTATTTAGTTGAGCTTTGCGACGCACTCATGCCGGATTCCAAATCGTCGCGTGTGTGCGGTGTAACACGTCTGCATTTACCCGCCACGTTTAGCGTCGTCTTGCCTCCGATCGTTGTCTTTCAGTGTGGGCCTCGTTTGTAATTTCTCTACGTTGTTTTTTGTCAGGATAACATTTTATTTAAATTTGCTTTGTGCATGATAACCACGCGATTAGCTGCGAAGTGGTTAAAGACACGAGTGTGCAAGCTTCGTGTGAACACCGTAAACTGTTGGAAGCCCTCTCCCCACTTTGTGAAGTCACACCGTACGTAGTTATTCAGTGATCAGTCCTTGTGTTTGTCGGAAGTGACCCAAGTCCCAGGCATCAATGACCTCACTCTGCCCCCCACGTCACCATGTCCCCAGCCGTCGACAGGTGCATCAAAGTGGCTGTGTGTGTTTTTTAAACGGTTGGTCGCGATCGTAGGGGGATGAAACTGAAGCTGTGTTCCGGTGTAACCGTCACAAAGCCACTCGGTTTCAACCCTTGACGTGTAAAGTGGCTCAGCTGTCCATTGAACCCTCGGTGTGCATGAGTTGCTCACGATTAGTGCCGTAGATGCTCATAGACGATGGCATCCACCCATGTGTTCGTGGTTTTTCTTTTTCAGTTTGTTTTTATTCACTTGCCAAAGACAGACAATATGCTAAAACCGACACGCTCTTTGGAAAAATGAATTCACGCCTTTCTGAATTCATGGAGTTAAAAAAAATTGTTTTTATTGTGTTGGGATTGTTTTTTTAAGTCCTCCTCGTGTTTTCAAGTCCATCCGATCGCTCAACAAAACCACGGCAATACCTTACAGCAAATCGGTTATTTACATGTGTGTTTGATAAGACTCCAGTGTGTGACACGACCTAGTATTATAACAATGTAAATATAACGTATTACACTAACAACACTACTCAGTAGATGATGCACTAGTTTATCTTAGCATGTAGTGTTTTTTTTGCGTTGGATTTTTTTTATATCTACCCACTAAAAATGTGTTGTAAATATTACTGTGACCCCCAACTTTTTGCCACGTGTATGTGCTATGCTGTGGTGCTAATGTACTACTGTATTGAAACCGCCACGTGCATTACACTCCGAGCACGTTCTGCATTGTAGCCGCACCTCCATGTGGATCCCTCTCCGCCCCCTATCGCTTACGTATACTTGAATTGCCACATTTGTAACAACCTTGCAGACGAAATAAATTAATACGATTCAAACCAAAGTACGCGTTGTCCCCTGCATGTGTGATGAGCGCGCTGCGCTACTGAGTTTTGATTCCCACTTACGGCCAACATCGGTGGAGATTTTCCAAACTGGTTCTGAGCCTCCCCCTAGCTCGACTCGGCCTCAAATGAGTATCTACTGCGGTGTGTAAACATTGCCATAGGGGAGACAAAGATGGCTGGATGTGGGGGGCATTAACACCACCGTGTGCCAGGCTGGCCTCTATAGGTGCTAACGGCACTCTCACCTCCTTCATGGACGTCAACCCCCGGCCCAACGACTGAAGTCAAGAAGAAGCTTCCTCAGCCATGTGCAACCCCTTACAACATCTCGAGGGGAAACCAGACTCCAGCTCTGGACGGAAAAGCTTGAGAGTGACCCTCCTGCAACTGGCATGGGAATCCCACCCGCTGAAGACTTCCCTCCTGGCTCAGAAGCACCATGGATTCAGTGGAAGACACTCAACCGCCTGAGAACTAGAACGGGACGATCAAAAGATGCTTTGGTCAGATGGGGCTACAAGACTGGCCCAACTACCTGTGAATGTGGAGAAGCAGACCTTACTATGAAACACTGCCTTGTCTGTGCTCTACTACCGAACCTCTGCAGCTCAAAAGACCTTGCGGAGTTCAATGAAAATGCAAGGGGCTGTGTAAGAAAATGGGAAACTGTAATTTGACCATCGCGCTTCGAAGAATCGCAAAGAGGGAAGAAAGGCACTCTCGTAGAGATATCAAAAGAGGCACGGAGGAGGAAGCACCAAGAAGCGGGAAGATAGCAAGGAGGCGGTGACCCGGCGCCAGCAATTGCCCAAGCTCTGCGGTCGTCTAGTATATTAAGGTGTTATCGGCCAATGAATGAATGTCCATGTATGTATCGCAGGAATCCCGCAAAGAGCTTGCAAGCTCACTGGGTATTTTCCTGCTGTGATAATAAACATCGATGGTATGTCGGAGGAAACCAGAGGCCACGTTCATGCTGTACTGCCGTCTCCTGGCGAGTCGGAGAATGGCACCACGGGAGGATGTTTCACAATATTCGTGGAGTGTTCCACCGGGCTGCTGGATCGCAGCAAAAATATCCCCGGTTCCATTCCCGGCTCGGGTGTCTTTCTGCGTACAGGGTCGTGGTGAGCCGGAGCGTATCCCGGCAGACGCGGGGCGCAAGGCAGGACTATACCCAGGATAGGACGCCAGTCCATCACAGCGTACCGGGGGAAATTTAGTCAGCGGGTCAATTAACCGATGAAGCAGCATGTCTTTGGACTGTGGGAGGAAACTGGAGTGCCCGGCGAAAACCCACGCGGACACGGGGAGAACGTGGGTGACGTCATTATTAATGATTGAGCAGCGTTCTTCCAGGATTTGGCGTCATCGCGAAGAATGGACTGCACTTTTAGTGAAATTATTATAAATTAATCATCAGGGAGGGGCGAGATCATAAATATAAATTGGGGCTAGACGTCAGTATGTATAATTAAGCAGCGAGATCTTCAGAGCATATTAATGCTAGACGTCAATATTAATAATCTAGCAGGTTTGTGACGCTTGCATACAGGATGTGGCGTCATTGCGACGACCGTACCTTTTAATGTTTGTAGACATAGATTATGGGCACCGAAACAGATTGATGTTTATTATTACAGCAGAGAAATCGCTAGAGAGTTGCGCCTTTACGAATATTCACTAAGCGCTCATAAATTCGGCGTAATTAAGCAGGCAGTAACGGAAGTTGTAAGGACGTCTACATGAATTATTTAACAGCCAGGAGGCATCTCATGAATATTACTTGTGAGTGACGTTCCATTCTATAATTAAGCGGGCAGCAACGGTAGTTGTAACCACGGTCCACATAAATTCTTCAACACGCAGGAACCTCATGATTGTTCAATTAACCCGTGGCGTCATATCCACTGTGATGTTATTGACATGCCGCTCTCTCCACAGCCCTGTGCAGCGCTTTGTGACCCTCGGGTGAAAGGCGCTCTAATAAATGCTATTATTATTATTAGCCAATAAAACCCGGACACGCCCTCATGTTAAATTAATTAGCATAAATGATTCCACCGGCACCCTGCGTTAACATGAATATTCAGTTATGCGCGACGTCTATCGAATAATTAAGCCGGCAGAGCATCAAGTTAAGACTGCATATAAATGCTTCAACTCGCAGGGTAGGTTAACATGAATATTGAGTAGCCGGTGACATCACGATGAATAAGTAATCAGCCATTGAGAGAGTCTTGTTGCTGGTGACTGTACAAGTGGATAGATAGTAAGAGAGGGAAGGAAGGCGGCAAGTCTGAGGCGAGTGTGAGGGAGTGGGCTGAAGTGGTTTTAAACGTTGCAAAGGTGGCGGGCCCGGCGTCCTTCGATCGTGCGGGAGCGGACATGTCGGCCGAGGAGGACACGGAGCTGCGAGACCTCCTAGTCCAGACCCTCGAGGGAAACGGAGTTCTTAACAAAATCAAGGTGAGGCCCCCATTGACCACGCAAGGCGCAAGGCCCCTCCTGTTAACGTTGGGCGGCCGTTCGATAGTAATTTAATAGTCGTCGTCGGTAGCAGCCATGGTCAGTTCACTGCTGGATGACTGCCTCAATCGGCAGAGGGAGGGTTACGTTTGACCATGCTTCACCACGCCGCCTCGTGCGGGTTGTTGAAGGCAATAGGATTGGTAGTGACTGTACTGTACAGTAGATTTGTATGCGCTGTCCAGCAACGTAGCCGCTTAGCTGCTGTACAGAGCGTAGCGAAGTTAGCGACGTACTGTATTTCGTTTCGACATTCCATCTAAATAAAGATAACATGTATTTTACTATTTTGGCCTGTTGGACTTTTGAACCGTTTTTATTATCTTGTAGGCCTTGTGCATAACTATAGTTCTTGAGCATCATTATTGTGGTTATTGTTTAACATTATTTGCCCCCTGTGCCCTGTGATGGACTGGCGTCCCATCAAGGGTAAAGCCCTGCCTTGCGCCCTGTGTCTACCGAGATACGCTCCGGCTCATCACGACACTGTACAGGATTAAGCGGTTCCGGACAATGATGATGATTATTATTTGCTGTACTATTAACTCTCTTCATGCTATTGGGCGTGTCGGTGTTTAATTTGAAGGGGTCTGTTGTTGGCAAACAAAGGACGGTACTGCACGTACTTTTCTGTAAAGTACGTGCAGTACTTTACTGTTCTGGCCTGTGTTGTACTTGGGTGAAAGGCGCTTTAAAATGTTAATTATTAATATCGTTATCTCCATGATCAAGAAACCCGTACTGATGAGCGTGAAGTATGCTCAAAAACATTCCCACTAGTCGCAAGCGCGTGAGGAGGTCTTCATCCAGCAGTGCACACTTGTACAGTTCTTCCAAGTGCGGTGGCGTTTGTGGAATATTTTCGTACATATAGGATGCAGAAAACACAATGTGACTTCTCTCTCGTTTTCAAAATCACGGTTGATGACATAGAGGCTCGAAAACTCAAAACGCCCAGCGGCCAGTGAACAACAGCACTCTTGAAGGTGTAATGGATGGGATAAGTTAATACGTTTCTCTGAATTGAGCAAGGCTGTAAGAACTTAGGATAAAGAGACGGTTTATTGTTTTGATTGGTTATTTTGCACAGGTAAAACCCTTTTTGCAATACCTCCCCTCATTTATGTTAGGGGCCTGGTTACACTAATATAGTAATACTGCAGCTACACAATAGTTTGAATGAATGAGAAGGAAATGCTTTACTGTACTTTAAACCCGCGGTTAGGCGCTCTTTCATAGCGCGATTGGAGGCGTCGCTGCGTCATGCCGTGTGGGAGGGGCACCATAAGGTGTTTGTTTTCGTGTTAAACCTTTGAGATTTATTACAGCTGAACAGTCGTTACTATAGTAATCCAAGATTCTACATAAACGTGCAGCCCTTTGTCAATCCACCCTTGGATGAAGACTTTCCTCACGCCGTGCTGATTATTTGACCATATTTCACCACGGCAAGTACAATATCTGGAAATAGATTTGAAGCTCCGCAAGTATCATTTAAAAACCTGCAGCAATTAACATGGTGGTTGGTTGGTCATCCAAGAACTTTCCAGGCTCAGTACTGCTTAGCTCCCCTATGTCTGGTACGAGGTGGGGTGTATTCGCAGGGCATATCGCAAAGAGAGTTTGTGATTGACGGACGACACTGATAATGGAATGGCAGCCAAAGGGGTAAACGCTCATCAGAGTATTTCGATCTTTGGAAATTGAACCATGTGACCAGTTTATGTGCTGGGTGTACAGTTTGCTTTTGCAGGACCACAAAGGATGGATGACAGCATTTGGTGCCTTTATCCACCAGTGAATAGTCCACGCCTGATTGTGACAAGTATAACGAAGCGTTGATTCTGGATAAGAATAGAGGTGTCTCACAGTAATCTTGCAGAAATTAAATGTCGGCCATGATGATGATGTTAATTTGTTGTGTTTTTTTTTAGGCAGAACTTCGGGCCGCAGTATTCCTTGCATTAGAAGAGCAGGAGTCTGTCCAGGTATCCGCTGCATTCATTATTCATGCTGTTACATGTTTCATAGCTGTCGACGAATTACTGCTTGGATAGTTGTAATCGAGCCTGTTTTTGCTCCAATTTCTTCTTCAGAATAAAACGCCCCTGGTGAACGAGCAACTGAAGAATTTCTTAAACTCAAAAGACGGTAAGTTACCGGAAAATCTCAACGTAGCTTGCGCAAGTATAAATTAAAATGCCTTTTTCATGACGACATTTCCAAAATGTGCGAGTCTGTTTATTGCATGCTAAAAGTGTATTTTGCCTCCTTTGACTGGTACGTGCAGGTCTCCTGATAGCCAGTCTCGTCACGGAGTTTTTACAATTTTTTAACCTGGACTTCACTCTGGCCGTATTCACACCGGAGACAAACACGGTGAGAACATGTTCCACCTTGATCCAATTTCAAAAATCCATCTACATTGCCAGTGTGTGTTCCCTATGTGCGTGGTTTCGTTGCCATTGCTCCGCAGTGGTGCGATTGTCACTTTGTTGCAGACATGGGCTGTTTGAGCCCGGCCCACCGCCCTAATTAATACTGCAGGCATTATTAACCGTAAAAAATGTCCCGTCTGCTTCACAGTGGAAGCTAAATGATCTCATGGCATTGTTAAAAAATAATAATATCCCACGTGTGTGTTGGGGTTGGTGGCTCAGTGGTTAGCGCGCTGGGCTACAAATCTGGCGACCTGAGTACGAATCCCACCCACGGCCATCACCAGTGACGATTTTCTGAACCGGTCCTGGGCCCCCCCTCGGTCGACTCAGCCTCAAATGAGTACCTAGTGTGGTGTGTAAACATTGCCACTAGGGAGACAAAGGCGGCCGGGCGTGGTGCTGGTCACCCACCCCCTCGTGTGCCGTGTCGACCTTCACAGACGAATACCCACTTGTAGGAGGGTACTTTGAGGGTACTTTATTCACATTGTACCACACCACAGAGTGCCTAGACATGTTCTTCATACGATGCGAGTGGTATAAAAAGTGATGGTGGTGATTTCTACACTGCAGGCCATCGGACTGGACGATCGAGGGGGTCTGACTCAGAAGCTGGGTATCGCGGAAACAGACTCCACAAAGTCAGCACCACTTCTGCTGGAGGTTTTAAAGCGCTCGAGAGCCAGAGGCATCAGAAAAAGCTCCTTTGAGGTATGGATGTCCAGAATAGAACTACCTGTTCAGGTAAAACCTGCCGGTTGAGGTATCCCTTTTGAATGAAGAACCCATTAGCGACATCATTGACTTTTGTTAGAAAATGGACATCCCTCCTGAAATGCTGTGTTGATGTCATACACAGGGTGAAAGCGATAATGCGGACAGTGTCCACTCCATGAGGAAACTGTCGGAGTCACGATCCATCAGCCCTCCTACCCCCAGCAAGGTGAGGCATTGATGGTGAAAGTGCCAAGATGCCCTTTGCCATTTGTCGTGGTTTGACGATGGGTTTGTATTTTATCACTAAAGAGGTTTGTAAGAGGCAGCATTATTTACTATAAGTTGAAGTGGTATAGAAAGTAGTTGTTTACCTGTTTTACGGTTGAGATTCATGTCTACACGACTGTAGTACTGTAACGTCTAATTGAACATTAGCCACATGCAATACTGATCCAGAGAAAAATTACAGACATGTATATTTTTTATAAACAACAAACCATGAGGGTGGAAAATAAATTGGCACGTACTCACTCGCGCATCCTGCACACATATGCATCACAGTACATGTAGGAGCATGGGAATTCAATGACAGCCATTTCTGTGCCAACAGTTTGGCTTCAACGATTCGTGGACTAAATGGAAGCGGTAGAGAGTAGTGATTACCAACTGACCATGCTTCCAGGAGGATGTTCAGTGTTAGGCAGGCGAGGGATACCTATCATACCTGCAAGATTTGATTTTCCCCAATGTTATTCCGATTGTGCAATCAGCTTAACATCAGGGAGGAGTTGCAATCCGTCATCTAAGAGAATGGCCCACGGAAGTGGATGTCACAGAGCCACCTGTGTGATCCCTTATAGTGACCTCTGGTTTATAGAATCAAGGGCAGCACACAAGAGTAATATTTGTTACGTTAATAGTCAAACTAATATTTTATTTCTCAAAGCTGGAATTATGCAAAATGTAAGTTCATTCGTTTATTCATTGTCATAAACTGCTTAATCTTATACAGGGTCGCGGTGAGCCGGAACCTATCCCGGCAGACACAGGGCACAAGGCCAAATTTAAGTTCAGAAACAAATATTGATGTGATGTTTTTTTGTGCAGTCATTGGTGACTGGGTTAATAATAATAATACTTAATTTATATAGCACCTATCATGCAAACAGCTCAAGGTGCTTTAAAGTTGGCATAAATCAACATGGTAGAAACAGAATAAAGCAATGACACAAACCATAAACGCGCTGCACTTGAAGAACCAATGATATTGGCGGTGCCATCTGACATTTGAGCCATCTTACTTGCCCCTAAAAACTCCATGAACTGACTTTAGTTTGACCTGCCTTCACAGACAGCTGCTGCTCCAAATCTCTGGACGTGGCACTGCACAATTGGATGTGTGTAGCGAGTTACTTTTTGAAGTAGGAGCTACCTTTCGTTCATACGTACGGAGACATTGCACAGGCCATCTCTACACGCTTTCTTTCTGCCCGTGTTTCCGAGCCTCTTGCGCCATGCGCCCCTACCGGAGTCACCGCTTGTTACGTGTGTGTCTCGTTTGCACTCAGATCCCTATTTACAAAGGCAGCTCTAAGGCTGCCAGGGTCAAAGAAGAGAGAGCAGGGCAGCGGAAGGTAAAACCAAGGCCACAGCTGCCGTTGGAACCAGGTTCAGTGGGTTCATAATGTTTTGTCCAGGACCGTATCCAGTAGATGGGCCCCATCCGTTCAGCATGCACTGTCATCCTTCCGGCCACACTTGCAATTACGCAATGTATTGAAATACATGTGTAATGCAACTACAATAACTATTGCAATGCCGTTGACAGGGTTTACTTTTGTATTCATTTAATAATTGTGTCACGTGGATCATTTTGAGTTCTCTTACAACGTGGTTGTGTACGGCATAGCTGCTTTGTTATGAAACGTGATCAGTCCTGGATGCAAACATTTCAATGAATGCTTATTTGTCTAGCGTGAGTCCTCTAATGCGTTCAGTCGTTAGAGGAGAGTCGTTTAACGTTAACCGTCACGTCCGTGCCTGTTTTCGCGATCTGACATACATCCCGATAATGTTGGATTCCCCGACACTGCACTAACTCACTAACACGGTGTTGCAGTTCATCCTTTACTTGCTCTCCTACCAGCGTCTGCCCATGAGTGTTTTGTGAAGGTGCGGTGCGACGGTACCTTCCCACTGCTGCATGCCGTTGTCTGCGTTCCATTAATACGCACTAACGACCCTTTTTCCCTCATTACACGGTGTTCCTAGTTGCACGGCCATCGTCTCTGGGTGTCATTTACATTGAAAAGGTTAATGGTTTCCACAAGATATTTTTCGCGTAGTTGCTGTGCGGGAAAATATGCATGGTTATTAAGGAGCAGAGAGGGTGAATTTGCATGAACTCGTTTGCAAAAAGGAATGCAATTTAGTGGTAACGTTTGGTGTGTTTTTATTATCCGATTTTTGTTTGAGCGTTAACAAATTGGGATGTTATGCTTGGATTTTACACTGAATGAGCCACCAGGAGTGAACTGAGAATACGAATTTCTCTCCATAGCTGTTCCATAGTCGTGGAGTGCTCCTTCTCTCTCCCACGTTGGAGGCATAAGCCAAACTGAGAATAGCAGATATATAGTTTTAATCGGTGAAGAGAAAAAAAGCAAAATTAGCTCTTTATAGAAAAATGTTTTTGTTTTTCACATATGGATAAGAAAGCTGAAAACTCGCTTATAACGCCTTACACATTTCTGTGGCGTCGATTAAAACGACAGTATCCCAAAAATGATTTTTATCCTAAAATAGTATCTGCTGGAACATGTCTAATGAGCTGCAGTGACGGTCGCAATCACCCCAAGCCTGAAAGCAAAGCAAGACCTTGAGGGCAGGAGTGTCTTCTGCTTGGGACTGGTACTCTTTTACGACCAACGTGCACTGTACGTGTGTCCGTCTGCTGCCGCTTAAGACGCCGGACGCGAGCCTGAGTGACGACTCCAGCTCTGACGGACACCGGAGCAAGGGCGCCGCGGAATCCGTCTCGGAGGCCAAAGGGAACTCGGCTGCCGGCAACGGCCTCCTCGCTGGGGGGCCCACGGAGCAACAAACCGAGGCCACGATGGCAAAGACGGCGGGCCCCGACAAGCAGGGAAAAGATGACGCTGCAGAGGAGGATGAGGATGGGGAGGAATACGGAGATTCCTTCTTCGACGACCTACCTGCCAAGCCTGAAAAAGTCTACGGAAGGTTGGGAAACCCTCGATTTATATTTAACAAGCGTAGGAACGATGCGTCAGTTTTCTGTCCACTGTTAAGCTCGAGGTATATGCCATGTGTCTGCATAAGAATTTTCTGTGACGTGTGTTGTATGTTTTGAGTTTACATCATTGCTCCAACCACTAGGTGCGTTGGTGTTGACTGCAATATCAAAAAACATTCTTGAATTCAATCATGACACTTCATAAAACCGATAGTGGCACTTGATTTATATTTATTTTCCCTTCAAGCATTAACAGAGTCTGCTGAATTAGATGCTTCCACACCATCCCAACTTGTTCAGTTTTTGACAAAATGTTCCTAGGTTACATTATGTTGCATCCAGGAATGCGACAAGGTGGCCTAGGCTTGTAAAAACGTGTTACAGTAACACTTAGAATTCACAAGATTCTTGTTTCTACTGTGGATAAGGTCAGCTTTGCGTTGCTTGGTACAAGGTTCTTATTTGTAATGGGATTTCTTAACATTTGTTGAGTCAAATGTTGCTTGGCTGCTGGTGTTACCTGCATGGCTTGCCTCTCCTGTTTTGCACACTGCATGATGTTTGGGTAAAATTTCCCATCCACGTATCCTCCGCTCACCGCCCATTCCATGTGCACTTCTCACTTTCCTCGCACGCTCTGAAATCGGCGCTCAACAGCGACACCGATGATGATGATGATGATGCACGCGATGATCATTTTGGCGAGGAAGCAAAGTGGTAAGAGTCTGCCAGATATATAATCGTCCTGATAATCCCCCGTATCACACATTTTAATTATTGTACACCAATATTGTCTAATCGCTGGTTATTTCTCATTCCACACATTTGTTGTATTGTTTATTTTATTCAGGCTATGAAATGGTGAGGCTACTGTGCATTATGATGTATTTTCCTTGTAGAATGCATTACTTTTAAGCTAGCATATTATTTTTCTGGTCTTTATTTCTGGCATAAAGTAAGAGATATATAAACCATGACAGCCTTTTGTCACTCAATTGCTGGGTGAAGGTCTCCTCATACCATTTTAGTCATGAGTGTTGTTTGACCAAGTTCACCACACTGGTCAGTGCCTATTGGTGAAGAGGGAAACCCAGGGCCAGTTCAGATATCACTCTCCACTGATGTTATACTTGGCCAGGAATCGCATCTCGTATAGATGAGCTCATAGCACCTTGTTCTGAGCACTGCACCATAGCTTCACGTTCATATGGACAGTTGATACAACATGCATATAACCAGATGTAAAATAGACATTGTCAAATTAATGGAGCCCGTAGATATATCTGCTAAGTTTTTCAGGAGTGGATTTCTGCAGTGTACACATCAGATAAGCACAGGGACAGATCATGGAGTGAATGACAAGTCGGTTGACGAGACATTTGTTTTGGGGCTGCAGGCTGCCTGGCCTTGGCAGGTCTTCCGACTCACCTTTACCAGATGAAGGCAAGGACAAGCAGGATTCTTTAGCTGATGTCACCGCTTCATCCCGTGCTGCAGACTCTCCCGCTGGTGACAAGAAAGGTAAAAGCCTTCCCTCCCCCCTGTTGTGGGTTTGACAGCGAATACTGAGTGGTGCTGAGTAAAGGTTTTAAGTATTAATATTTCATGTGGCCCCATAAATAGCTCTTAGTGATTTGTCTCGTTTGTGAGTTATACATTGTCACAGTGGAAGGCAGACGTGATGATGGCTTATGTGATACAGATGTGAGAATTGGTGGGTAATCGATTTAAGACTCAAATCCACTAGGCTGCAAGATGGGCATGATATGGCAGTACAGCAAGTGGGTGGTAAGCCCCTCTGAGGACTGTTGAAGTTGTCCCCCTGTGTGTATTGAAATATTCCAATTTCCTCCCATGTGGCTAAAGCTCCAAAAACAGAACCTTCTGAACAAAAACATTGAGATTCAGAGAGGCATTCCCGAGTAAATAGCATTGCTAGAAGTGAAAATTGGTGTTTTCGGTTTTTTTCAGATGAAAGCAAGAGTACCAACAAGACCGACCCAAAAAGTGGAAATTGCAAAGTTGTAAAGCTAGATCTGGGTACCGTATATGTCCATTTAACATTCCTCTATGCGTTATTTGCTTGTGTTTTTTGTGCACCCTTGCTTTTAAATATCTGTTGACTTCTTGAATCACTGCTTTAATAGTATTTTTTTCTGATGTAGGGAAAGACGAAGACTATGAGGATGACTTTCAGAGGTCAGTGGACGTTTGTTTTTGCTTTGTCAATAATGTAGACTTAAACATCAATATTTATTCTTGGTAAATATGTTCATAAACAATACGGGGCAAAATTTGTGTTAATTCTGTGAAGTTTCTTGGCTGGATTGACCTTTGGTAACCACAGAATTATGTGGGTGGCCATTACTCAGTAGGTAATATGTATTTAACTGTCCTTTTTGGTATTTGGCATAGCTGTCGACCAAAATCAATAAACATGTTTTAGACATTTTCATCGATTCATAAAATGGTGATAGTCATCAGGAAAATTGATAAGTTGTCATAAAAAAGTTAAGGCTTGTAAAAAACAAAAATCACTTTGTTAATTTCTTGTTGGAGGCCTCAATTCTTGGGTGTCTGTCATGCGATAGTTTTAACATATTTTATTAGCATGGTGGTCAGATATCACTCGTCACCGATGTTTGCCATAGCCAGGTTTACAACTCAGGTTGCCAGGTTCATTGTGCCGTGCGATAACCACTGTGCTACCACTCCACCCTGAATAATTCTACTGGCAAGATTAATGAAATGGGAAAACCATTTGTGTGTGTGTGGTGCTTAAAAATTATACACCAGTAATTATATGTTAATAAGTTTGGACTGAAAAATTCTAACATTGTTGCACTGCTGCATGCAGTGTGAGCCACAGGTCAGACCACACTAAGACGGAAGAGAGCATCGCCGAGGAGATAGACGACTTGTCAATCGAAGCAGAACTCTCCGACACAAGTGCCAAGGTGAGTCTATTCTCCGGCGAATGACCTCGTCAAATGGTCACAAGCTGTGTTGTGCCATCCATTGGGCAGATGAATGATATATTAAAAAAATGTACAAATTTTCCTTGGTTGTCCAATGTGAGTTTAGTAATGAGTAAAACAAGACAAAATTAGAAACAGTGCAACATTACAGCACTTGAGTGATATGATAAAAAGCCCGTATATTTTAAAACAGCGAGTGACATCACTATTCCACGTTGTGGTGGTGTGATTCTAAAGATGTAAATTACATGTCGTATAGCCCGGAACACAACCTAGGTATGGGTTGCTGACATGTCCCAGCGGTAGCATATTTGCTGCTTGTTAGATACGTTCACTGTTGGAATCCAGTGGCTGCCTTGATTAATACTGCGGGTACATTAAACGTTACAATTTTAAGCACCGTCTGCTTTACAGCACGTGTTATAGATCATGTGACGCCATTGTGTGTCATGGTGCAAATTTGAAAAATTACCCGCGAATTGCTCAATTGGGATATTACTTAAGCATTGCCTCCTTATGAAAACACTTGACGGCATCCCTCCTGAAAGAGTTAACTCTTTGTTGATAAACAAGCATTATAATAGTCTACAATAACTTTGTTTTTGGATGGTGTTTATTATATTTGGAAAACCTTCTTTTGGGCTGCCATGTTGTCAGTGTAAATCGATATTTAACTGCTCATGCAAATGAGGCAACATAAATTAGGGTCCATATGTTGACAATGTGCTTTGCTGTCATGCATGTTCCTCAGGTAGAGGATGTGACCTTGGACAACACATTCTGCTCACAGAACAGTGACAAGGCCGATTATATGGAGGATGCAGAGCTGAGTTCCACAAGGGTAGGCTGATTAAGTGCTGTGGGGGCAAGGTTGTTTTTATAAGCACTACACATATATATTATAATCAATTACACAGGGGTCAGCATTTGCGTTGAGTTGCAAAAAGTACCAATCCAGACATGGAAAAAAAGCACCACGTTAAAGTGTAGCCATAAAGCGCACGCCGAGATGGAGTTCACTTGATATGGTGCTGTGAGCTTGGATTGGCTCATTTTGTATCAATGCGAGTGATCTCTTTAGGTTTTATTAGCTATAGCTGTGGTTCTAAAATGCCTGCCCTTGTGTTGGTCACCAAAGACATATTCGAAAGCCACTGCGTTAAAGTTAACCGTTTTAAAGTAGAAGAGATATTTTGTTATAATTTTTATGGTATCCCATGACTCGTGCATACACACATACCTGCTCTTGCTAGTCCTACAAGTGCAAGGGCAGCTTCGTACATTTGAATTAGCAAGCTATATGAATGTAGATAGTGGAGTGTTCTGTGTGTGTAAATCTTAGGCCTTATATTTCATTAATTCACCAAGTGGTTGTTTGTTCATATTCTGGTGTTGCACATGTTGTATAACAAGGATGGTGGTATCTGGCTTCACTTTTGGAAATTCTTATCTATTCTTCTATATAATGTACCTCGTCTAGAACATCTATCAACTACTTTCAGTATAGTCGTTTGTTGGTAATAGGTGTTGTCAGTTAATGTTTTATTTTTGTAAATCTTGATCTTGTGTTTGGAGATTGTACATGACTAAATGTAGTGGTGTTTAATAATGCTTTTCATCAAGTAGTTTTATTTTTATTTAGTGTTCATTGTGAATTATTTATCAGATTGGCTGCTTTGGTGTAACTTATTAGGCTAACATAAATGTGCTTGACGTTTTTTAGACGAAGAGAAAACACGTATAAACGGTTTTAGATTTTATTCGCCACCTTTAGCACAGATTAACAAACACAGCATTTGTACACTGGAAATGAGCACATGCTATTCAAATCTACTTAGACAGAAAGAGAGCAGACAGATCACAAATTGTACAACGCTTTGGAATAACTTTAACGCACACCGTAATGCCTTATTTAAAGGAGTGCAAAACTACCCAAGATCAACTTTTAATATTTGCATGAACAATTAAACCACAGGCATTTGTCCAAGTTTTTAATTTACCATTTACATTTCAACAATAAAATCCAGTGTAGAAGAAAGCTAAAGAGTTATAGAAGTGTTGCTAAGCACACAATACCGGATGGTAATTGTTTAAGGTAGTGGTTAACATCCAAATTCACCCAGTATGTTTTGTCAAATTATACTTCATGCTGAAATTTTCGTATGAAAAAAACATGTTCAAATAATAACCAACGTAACCATCATTTCCATCAACTGAACAAAATGAACTAGTTCAGCTATAAATTAAGTAAAATAGTTCTTCATTAAGTGTGCTATAAATTTAAAGAAGCAATAACAATATGCAAAAGCTTTAAAGAGAAACGGCACTTACTACAATAACCCAACTACCTGTACAATAATTAACCTTTCATGGTGCAACATTAATGCAAGGCAAACGTTTACTCCCTCACACCCAATTACAGGTCTGTATAACATTGCATAATAATCACTTTCCACCACTGTGACAGCATGTACGCGCATGCTTGTAGATTATGCCTCCTAGTGGCATGGTTCTATTTGAGCTATTAGGGCTATCAAAACAAATATCCATGCCTTACTTTTGCCCCCACTTGCCAGTGCAATCACATTCATGACAGAGTAAGGATGGCTTAGTATTTGTGCCACAATTTTAGAGAGCAAGGTCTTATTGCGAAAAGTGGCATGTTTTTGATTCTGTGATAAACTATTGCGCATGACAATACACAAGTTGGCATACTCAGCAGATGCCAATTTTTGCTTGCGATTCACATGACGTTCGTGGACTCTGGTTTACAACACTCAGGTAAGTAAGCATTGCTATAAAACACTTGTACACAAGCTTCTCGATACCAACCAAAGCTGAAGATTCACAAAATGGGTTTTTCACTCAGCATGCAATTTGAAAATGCCTCCTATCACTCACTTGTATGGGCCCTGTGACATTCATTTTAAAATGATAGTCTGAAACAATTTCCCAGTACCAAGGTCCATAAATAATTATCTTTACATGTCTAAGGTTAACTGAACTAATGATCATAGATCCAGCTAAAATAAAACCAATATACAATATGGAAAACATAATTTATGCCTTTTAAAAAATATGGAATGATAACCCTCTTGTCTAAGTCCAGTTGCCAACGAGTTTAATAGTTTACTAAATAAACTGGTGTAGTGACACTTATTAATATATACCATTATAGCATTTCTGAGCCAATTTATCCCATTTTCTAATTCCCCTCAATCCTTACACTAATCTTGAGATGGGTAACATTAATCTTAAGCACCTGCCTCACGGAAAATTTTAACAATTACTCTAGGTTTGAAACTAGAATAAAGAGGCCACAGCAGGTGCAAAGGCTCAATTGGGCATGGGGTCTGAGGAATCACTTGGACGCTTGCTGTACTTCTGGTGGATGATGAACAGCACAATGCCCAACGCAAAGCAAATGGTACCCACGGTGATGTAGGCGATACCGAGGAAGGGGTTCTTCCCGCCCATCCACGACGTGGTGCTGAGGATCATACGCTTTCTGCCCGCGAAGCTCCGCACCGGGTAATCTGTGGAGCTCTGTTAAGGAAGAATGCAGCACTGCAGGTGGGGCAACATTCCTAGCACATATAAAAGACAAATTACTTTGCAATGTGTCAACACTTCTCAAACCGCTGCCGGATTAAGGCTTCAGCGTGCCATGTTGGTCATAATGGTTATTTTCCTACTTTATGGTCTGGAATCACACTTGGGGAGATTAATGGTGCAGTGGGATATCCAGTGCTCAAGCCAACACACACCCAAGAACACTGAAACACATTTATAGAAACCATTGGACCTTTTTTCCAGAAAGGGTTAAACCTCGTATATTTTACACATTTATAGAAAGTATTACTGTATTTTTCACCAATGGTGGAGGTTCACAATGCGAGCGTATACAAACCATGGTTACAGAGTAGACCAGGAGGTACAGGATTGAGAGACTTCCTGTCCACACTACAAAAATCATACAACCAGTCCTAGCGTCTATACAATTGGGATTTATGTGTACTTTCAACCTTATCTCACCGTTCCAGACCGTCATACCCATTTTCCAGACTGGGAAAAGCATTGTTAAAATTGGCTACGTGGGCTACTAAAAGATTTATATCAGCACAAATTCGCTACTGTACGTCCCACCGTCACGGTAATCGTGTTGGAAAGTGAAAGGATACTGTAGTCCACTTTGAGGCGGTAAGAACCGGCAGGCAGCCCATTGAAATTGTCCACCGCGTTCACGCGGCGGTACAGCTTGCGGAACGTGGGCAGGGCAGCCGTTCGCATCCACACGATGAAGTCCTCGTTCATGAAGCCGTTGTTGCTTTCGTTTACATCGAGTTCGTACACAGGTTTCGACCAGTACAGCGGCTTGGAAGTGCCTGCAACGAAAACACGCGTCGTGCATGGTTTTGGAATGTGCTCATAAAGCTTCTGGGTTGTGTTTTTGGTTGTAATCACTTGTTAGACATGTCCGACGTTTTGTTCAACGCGATGGGCGCTTCCCAAACTATTCCTGATTCCAGCTCCTAGCTGGGTAGAGCGAAACGTCGGACAACATGCCGAACGTTCAGTGGTAACAACCCAAAAATACATCGGGTGAAAAATAAAACACAAACGTGGTAATCGGATACAAAATGCTTTTCAGCTCACGTTTGGAGAGCAAAGGATCATTGTAATCTCACTCAGTCTGGTGGAAAATGTGGTGGTCATTTACAAACCTGCAAAAGCATTGGTGAGATTATTTTTGGGCTCCGGATTTTGAAACTTGACGTTCTTGTCTGTCCACCAGGCAATGCCAGTCTTTGTCATCGACACCTCATTGTCAGTAGAATTGTTTGTATAGTACAACGTCAGAGTATCTGCCAGGAAACAAACAAAACATACAAGTCGTTATTTCAGTAATTTATAACCATTTGAGAAAATATTGAGCTGAAATGTCTAGTTTACAAGGAAGACCTTCAATATTGTTAAGCGGCAATTCAATTTTTGGGGTTTACGGAACATTGAAAGTAAGACACTACCACCTTCATATTCAGAAGGTAAAAGTGCAGCTCTGCAATTGCTCGCTATTGCCACTGCTTGCAGAACCATCTCGCACCAGAAGGAACTCGAGACGCTAACTGACCTACTCTTTCACGCTGGACATCTTTGAAAAGGTGGGATCAGCCACACTTTCCATTGCCGTACACGACCTGCCGCCGATCAAGCGTGGCGTACACATTTATACTGCTGGGTAAGTGCATTTTCACATTGTTTAAACTGCTGTGCCGGGAGAATGAATCTAACCCAGTGACCTCTAAAATCCAGTGTTTTTAACAGCTACACAAAGAGCATCCTCCTCAACTTCCAATGCATGTCGTTTACGACCATCAATGTCGTCAATCTAATGAGACATAGGGGATCAAGGTAGAAGCGTTCACGTCACGATCACTGTCAAGTAATACTTGGTATTACCTGCACATTCTACCAAACACTTCGAAGCCAACGAGCTGAAAGACAACGATGTCCAGAAGCTCAACAGATGCCAGGAGCCCCTCAGTCTGGAGCAAGAAGAGAGGCCAATGCCCGCCTTTAAGGCCAGGACTGACTATTATATCTCTAAATGTTGAAGGGTTGTCTGCAACTAAATAACTTGTTGCAATGGGAAACTGTCATTTAACCATCACGCTTCGAAGAATCGAATTCGAAGTGTGTTCTCACCGTTGAACATGCTGTTGGCAATTGCTCCACAAGGCGCAATTGGAATGCTGTTATTCAAGTTGTAAGGAGCACATTCGCTGCTTGGATTCTGTGAAACGTAAGTCACAAGCGTACAGATAAATACCACAAAATCATCAACGAAATCACGCTACTTGTACAACCTCTCAAATGATAACGCAATTTGTGTTATGATGGGAGCTTTCATTCACCAATAAGGAGGACTTGACACCATACAGCTGGTTGTCATCTCGAGACTTGACGTAGCGTCGATGGTTTTGGTAGAAGTTGGAGAGCCCATAGTACATGTAGACTGGACCCTATGACAATGACAGCATGGCGAGAAGACATTTAAAAAAGGTGGTGGGTAATAACTTAACTGTTAATGATGGCAACGCGATAATCAATAGCCTTTCTGTTTACAACACCAACCGTACCTTAAAATCCTCGGTTAAGTTGAAGGCGATATTGCAAACGCAGGGAATGCTGTTATTATTCCAATCATCCCGCATGTCGGCACATTGTTGACAGTCCTTGCCCTCTGTGTAGTCGAGCTAAAACAAAATGGGAGCATCACACTGTAAATAGCACATCACTTGCACTGCAAGTTTATTCCTTTATTACTGACCATCATACATCTCCAAAGGAGCAACCCAAAATAAGAACAATAAATTATTCATACAGACTCCTTGTAATTACATTCATTGGCTGGCCGAGAGAATCGAACCTTTAAAAATTTAATGAGATTTGGGATCCATGTGAAAGCTCAAAAGGAGTTGTCTATTATTCATATCCTGAGCTTCAATCGGATGCATTGATAACACTTGGCAGGGTCTGCCAACAGCACATTCTAGTTTGTCAGGACTTAGTGGGGAGTGCACTAAACATCACGTCATGGTTCGCAACTGCAGCCCTGTCCATCCTCTTCCCCAGATATCTGTAAACTACCCTAATAACGCAATGCCTACATCACATACGATACGTAATATTAGATTAATACTGCAATACGCTGTCATACCAGGCAAGTGAAAGCGTCTTAGACTACTTAAATCAACCCATGTGCACATATTAGCGGATTATGGTGGCAGCTTGGGTGGCCTTCATCCAGCAGTGGATTGAGCTTGTGGTGATAACTTCTAAATTTGAACACTGAATAACCCAGCGAACCCAAGTATAATTCAGCCCCATGTAAACTAGTAA
>JAZEWU010000042.1:1459465-1475059 GCA_036362915.1 Geotria australis
TCAGCTCCTCGGCTTCAAAGTGTTTAGTAGAATTTGCAGGTAATACCAGGTATTACTTGACAGGGATCGCGACGTGAACGCTTCTACCTTGATCCCACCCAGATGATAAGTCCAGATCTCAGCAGTGCCGGCCCAGTGGTCTGACCCCTGAGTCATCCAGCCTCCTGTCCGCATGGAAACTTCTACGAATGACAATGGTTATAGTTTGCCCTTGCTGTACTTTTACGGTTTATTAATTCCCGCTGTTTGAATGGCAGAGGAGAGCGTATTGGGTGTAATTTTATACGTAGACTTTCATGACTGATTTGACTGATGTTGGTTTCTCTTAGTTTAGATAGCATAGCTATAATTTATATTTTTACTTTTTAAACACAACCCTCCTACATTCTGACAAAGCTAAGCAAATACACATCTATTACGGCAACCCAGAATGTTGAAAAACAACAATTTGGACACACTTACATGATGCTGTTTCGCTGGAGATTACATACGCATTTTCTGAGCGGTCGTATGGAGCGGTTGCTTGGGTATTGAGTCTAACGTTAAAGTTTGATTTGTGTCCACACAGCTACAACTCTGGCTCGATCAACCCAAGACACAGCTCACATTCGAGCAGATGTTACAACAGCTGGAGTCTCCTTACAACAGTAAGCAATCATGAACATTCTCATACACCGCAGCAGTCATTACAAAAACAAAGATATCGCGGAATTTTAACTCTTCGTTACTGGAGTCATCAACAAATTGTAATTTATTTACCCATTAATATGGCACTTAGTCGCTCCATCATCACCTCGTCACACTTTTTTCACTGCCTTTGTAAGCTGCCACTAACTTAAGACGAGCCTGTGATTAGGTTATTAGCAGCTAAACTTGGTACGCTATTTTCAAGCAATGTATATTTTGTGCCGTGGACTCTGAATCGCAGCAACTCTGGGTTTGCCCGCCTTGCGTGAAGCCACTATTCATGTGGCATCAAGGGACTGTGAGAGGTGGCAACGGCTTGGAGGGGTGGGGTGGGGGGCTTCATCCAGCAGTGAATTGATCACGGCTGACGACGATAACGATGATGATGTGTTTATGTGCGCTGCAGGCGACGCACAGCTCGTGCATCGTGTGTTCAACTACTTGGAGCGGCACGGGCTCATTAACTTCGGAATATTCAAGCGCGTCAAGCCCCTGCCAGGCACGTCCACGGTCTCGCCTTCTCACTTGCAGCCGCGTGGCACTCGCAGACTTTTCGTGTGCGGTCCGGGCAAGGCTTTTGAAATGTGTAACCTGCCTCGTGTTGCTCTTGGCACCGCAGTAAAGAAAGTGGGAAAGGTGATCGTGATCGGAGCAGGGGTCTCGGGGCTCGCTGCTGCGCGGCAGCTGCAAAGCTTTGGCATGGATGTCACCATTCTGGAGGCCAGGGTACGTTACTTGTTTGTTATCGTTTCGCAAGTTTTTTTTCTTTCTTCCATATCTGTGTAGAAGTACTGAACTGCCGTAAGATGCATCTGTATATGGCGTGCGTGCATGCATGCATGCATGCGTATGGCATCCAAATATTTTTCATTTGCATTTTCAAAGGGGGTAGACTTGGCCAAATCTGGACTTTGATGCAGAACCGTGAACAGAGACCTGCCGTTAAGTTGGCTTTAAATGCATTTAAAGCTCGGTGTAATCACAAACCCTTGGGAGGTTAGGCCACTTGTGCTTCTGTTGAAAGTGTGCTTGTATCATTAGTTTCCTTTTGCTTTCCCATACCCATGCATTGTAGGATTCCGTTGCTTATACAAGAACAGGGCTTATGTAAGGTCTTCTTAGAATCCGTTTCCACTGTTTAAGTTACGAGCGTTGTGTGTTTCTTTTGTTTTCCAGGACCGTGTGGGAGGGCGTGTGGCCACGTTTAGGAAGGGAAACTATGTGGCTGATCTTGGTGCGATGGTGGTAACTGGCCTGGGTATGTGCTTCATCTCTTTTTTATAAATGCTCTTGATAATATCTCCATTAATGTCATACGTGAATTTTTTTTAAATAGTTATATGGCAAGTGGTTTTATCATTTGCTAATATTTGTCTTTTTCTCTCTCTCCAGTAATGCATTTTTGGCAAGTACATATATTTGCCTTTCTACAGATGTTATATAATTTCCTGCATATTCCAAAAATGTGGGTCTAAAACGTATATTTTGGCATAGAATAAGTCGGTTCATTCATTGCGTAAATGATGTTGTACCTCGTATCGCAATATTTATTTTAAAATTAAGTGTTAATATCCAACACCTTTTATTTATTTGACAATTCTTTGAGGAATATAATACACTTACATTCCTTTGTTAATCACCTGCTGGATAAAGTCCTGCCCACACGATGTTGATCAGGAGCCTTATTTGACCATACTTCACCGTGCTACTCCGTGCTGATTATTGAAGTTTGTGCAAAGCCAGTGCCAGTTCAGCTATCACTCCTCACTTAATAATAGTAATAATAATAATAGCATTTATATAGCGCCTTTCACCCGAGGGTCACAAAGCGCTGCACAAAGCTGCAGAGAGATGTTAACTATGGCAGGTAATAGATATCAGGATACCGGGTTCATGCTGCAGTGTGTTAACCGCTGCATCACTACTCCCCCTGGTATTTGAGTTACTCATATGAACACTTGAATTTATAAAAAATATATATATATATTACATCATGGAATTTAACCTGACATCATGTGCATCCACTTGATATGTAACTCGTGTCCTGATTGGGTGGGACACAACCTTGAAGACCCATTTAAGCTGGTGGTATTCTGCTTATGTTTACTGTGTCGAGCCGAAAACAAGTTGTGATGTACTGGTGTCACAAAATATCTGAATCTGGCTCGAGCCGCGGGCAGAGCAGAGGACAGGAGCTCGCGACACGTTAATCGAATTTAACGTTAAGTTGGTGCACTGCGGGGTTCCCGGCATCGTCGTGTCGCCCGCACGCGCTGTAACTCGTAAATTGCATGCGACGTAAGCCAGTGCACTGAGGACACTACAACGCCACGTTGGATACATGCATCTCGACTCGTGCACTGCACGTGACGTCAGTGGCACAGCTCGGCTTGTGTGGCGGAAAACCAATGCAGTGCCTCCTGAACAGCGCCGCTACGGCTCGCCTCGGTGCGGCTTGGTTACGCAGTGAAAAAGAGGTAGACGATGGTAATGATAGATTAGGCTTTAGTTGTTGTCCTAGGTTTAAACTGTGTGTCTCCCCATGCCCTCTTCCACAGGTGGAAACCCTATGGCTGTGGTCAGCAAGCAGGTCAACATGGAGTTGGCAAAAATTAAGCAGAAGTGCCCCTTGTATGAAACGAACGGCCAGTCGGTAAGCAGAGATTGCCCGGCGCGGGCAGCATCGCGTGCCCATTGGGAGGGAGAAATAAGCAATGCCACATTATACTTGTCAGTACATTTCATTAGTGGTATATCACTCGTGGGTTGGTGGAACGTGCCGATATGTTCTCAACCTGTTTTCATGCACTCTAGGGTAAACAAATGAATATTTTTAATTGAACTGGGTGGAGACCTAGAGGCCGACCCAGGACACGCTGGAGGGATTATATCCTTCGGCTGGCCTGGGAACGCCTGGGAATCCTCCCCAGGAAGAGCTGGAATCTGTTGCTGAGGAAAGGGATGTCTGGTCCACTCTCCTTGGACTGCTGCCACCGCGACCCTCACCAGGACAAGCGGTTTAGAAGATGGATGGATGAACATAGATTCAAATCGTTATTAGAATACAAAGCATGAATGGTTGATTGCATCCTTCATGGTACTAAATAGACTGATACTGCTGCTGAGTGATTATACTCATTGATGATGAGAGAATAGCAGATAACGCATTAGGTTTAATTGTTATTGCTTGAGTTATTGACGTAATAAATCTGTCGGCTATCAGCCGATGTCCGTTTTCTGACCTCTTGAGCAAATTGATAGGCCGAGCAGCGCTCTCCACAGAGCTGTGGTTCCCACCCCACCTTTAAAGATTTTATTTCAGTCTGGGATGTTAATTGTTTGCTTAGGGAAATATAATGCAGCTTATAAATGAGATGACAGTTTTTATCTTGCCCTTGCAGAAGAGCCTCCTGGTTCAGTCGATTCGCTAAGCGTCACAATTTATTGCAACGTCTTATAAGTCGTGTGTTACGAACTATTTTCATTATCGACCGGTTTGGAATTTACGGCCTAGCCAGTAACAAGCTGCCTGTTCCTGAAAGGTGCAACTCGATACAAAAATTGGTGCTTTGGTTTGAATTACTCAGTAGGTTAACTAACTAAACATGGATAAATAAATCCTTATGACAATCAAAACACACACTCGCACAGCATTTCATAGTTGGGCTGCGTGCATGTTTTTCTGTAAGATTCGAATGACCTTAATCCTGTTTTAATATTGAATTAAGCAGTGGCTTGCCCGATGGAAAATTCCACGTATGGGTAGTTCTTCCAGGCTCGGTGCCATCTACCATGCTTTCTGCATATATATTTATTTCCATATTAAATTCTTTTTCGGCAGGTCTCTCCCTGCCAGGATCAACATTTTGCTCGGGGTATATTTGCACTCAATCATAAAAGACATTACTCCTTCTGTGTTTATGAATGAGTTATTGTTCATTGTGCAAATCAGTCAACTATTAGTTTTGGTAGAAATAATAATATAATCAGTGACAGTTGGCCTTTTACATTGAATGAAAACAGTTGACAGAATATCTATGCACGTATGTCATGCTTGTCAGTAGGCAAATAACTTTACAATGTTATCTTGCTGATGTCAAGGTGGGAAACTTTATGAAAACATATTTGTGATGCTTTTTTGCACACAAAAAAACTTCACAGCCGTATCGCTGGGCTTGTGGGTTTTTTTCCCTCCAAATACTGCCAAGTTTATGGTGCACAGTAAACACATTCACGATAACAAACTGTCGGGTGTACACTGAGACCTAGTATTGTGCTTTCAAAATTGTGCGGCCCATGTCTTGAACTTTGTAGATGACAGTCGTGACCGTACCATGTTCCGCTGTATAAGCATTGCATTTTACTATTTTGTACCAATGCGACAGTTGCTCTGTATGTTTTAAAACGCAGTTTAAAATGCACAGGGTTCAGCATTTTTAATGTGCATGTTTTTGAAGATGCATGTATGTTAACACCCACCAGGGTAAACTGGTTGTGACCATTTCCTGAAACGTTTATGTTCCAGTTGACTACTGCTTGTGTGCATAGTGGTATCTTGCTGAAGTCTGCAGTGGTGTATTAATGCCACAGTTGTAGAGCACATTATAGTTTTAAACAGAATGCAAACAATCGCTGATTAATTTAATTTTCTGGCTCGCCTCACACTATTGCATAAGTACAGTAGTACTACAGATGACCTGAGTTATTTGTTGGTTCAAGATTGAAAGGCAGTGCTGCAGATTTCAACATGATTTCGCGTTCAGTTCACTACAGAGGGCAACTAGGGTTCGCATTGTGACAAGAGATCAGATCTTTGAACATTTAAAAGTTGCTCACAGTTACATTGCAATGATGTGAAGATCAGTGCATGATCCTTGTCAAATTCTTATGCCAAACCGCAATTTGCTTTCCATTTAATGATGGATCTCTGGGTCTGTCTTGTGGGAGTTGTGTTTGCACAGCTGCATATTTGCAGTTTGTACTTGGAATGATAATATTTGGTTGCAAATTGCCTGGCACAACACTTATGATTCATGTCTATCTGTTTATACTAAGTATAAAAGAAAATACTCAGATTCTCGAACAGAGAAACAAATTATTTTTTTGAAGTGAAATATTTGTGCCGTATTTTTTACTTTGAAAAGAAAAACGTGAATCGGAGCGATCTCTCGGTTAACATGAGCTCGGCATGCAGAGACTCTTTTGACTGACCTGTTTTGTTATTTCTCCTATGTTCGCCCTGGTCTGGGGATATTGAATACTTGAAGGGGGAAAGATGCACTAACGTACGTATGACATTGTGCTCTCTAAACAAAAACAACAACAATAAGCTGAATTGTAAAAGACGGCAACGCGATTGGCGTCTAACAACACGGCTGTATGGATCGCTTTGTTTACATATTCGATTGGACGGACGTGTGCCGTTCTGTAAATACACCACGGCGTTGTACTGACACACACTGCTGCTCTGAAAAATTCTGATGTCACCAATCAAATTAGATTTGAGTTCCATGGTACATGGTAATCCACCGTGTTAATGGGTGCACCATAGCTATTACTTAGGTTACAATCTCTTGATTCGTCCGTTTAATATTTATTATTTTGGTGGGATCAATTGTCTAGCAATTGCGTAAAATGTAAATGCAGACTTATGGTTGTGGTTCAGTGCTTAGCACAGTGTGCTCTGAACCAAGTGACCTGAATTTTATCCTGGCCCCCGGTTAGCATCAGTGGCAAGTGATATCTGGACAGGTCTTGGGTACACCCCTTTCATCAGCTCGCACTGCTCAGCATGGTGAAGTATAGCAAAAACAAGGCCCACGGTTGGAATAGGATGTGGAGGCCTTCATCCAATAGTGGATGAACAAGGGGCAGTACCTGTCAATCCATATGCTAATGTTGCATATGGGCTATAGAAACGAACACACGTGCACATTCAAGACAGACAGAATAAGAAAATAAAACTCCAGACAAAACAGCAAAATCGAGACAAATCTATTCTTCGATAAAATCGCAAACACGTATCATGACGGTTCATCCAATTGAAGAGTTGGGTGAGTCGGTACATGCTTAATAACCATTTATGGAAAAGGGGGGCATGTGCAGGTTTTGAGTGATGGTTAGGGGCTACTGATTGGGTGCAGCATTTTTTGTTTATCAGAGCAGCGGTGTGGTACAATTTTGTGCCACTGACCACGTCTACCCACACGCAGATGTAACTTGAGATTGTGTTTCAAGAGGTTACTCGCCTTCCAGCTGCCACGTGGCCCTGCAACATTAAATGGGCCCCCTAGTCCATAATCGACTGTCAAAACACTGTTTGAACTGGTAAACGCTGTTGCAAAACTTGCCTAAATCAGCTGTTTTTGAGATGTATTAACAGCTCTTCAGGAGACAGTGACAAATGTATTGACATTTCGATAAACCGTAACAATTGTAAAAAGCCTTTAAGCCACAATCAACCTATTAAAATTATATCAATTGGCATCAAGCAAATATCAATCGTTACATTCACAGGAGTCCGCGTAGATGCAAACAGCAATAGTAATATGTTAGCATAGCGCTCGGATACTGTGGCCGAGTAGGCCAAATTCAATCTAGGGGGGGCTCTGTAGAGCTTCCTGTAGTGGAGGCCTTTCCTTCAGCAGTGGTTCGAGCAAGCCCAAAAAGGATTTGCAACATTTCTAAATGTCTTGCTGGTGCGACAGTTCTTTCGGTGATAGTGCGACTGATCCCTGAAACGGGAGTATCGTCTTGGCTCACCATCTCCTGTTACCTGCTCCAGAAAACATTCCCGCTCATGACGGGATTTTAAAGTCTGAGACCGGTGTCACGAACACCATTACTGCCGCATAGGTTTTCGCGATTGTGCTGTATAGCGCTCCGGTGTGTTTTTGGTTTGTACCGCGTGTTTGGGGTGATGTCCGACGTTTTGCTCCGCGTGCTGGGAGCTTCTTCTGAAGTCTTTTCTGGAAGAAGCTCCCAGCAAACGGAATGAAATGTGGGACATCGTGCTGAACAACACCGGGAGCAACCCACAAACCCATTGGAGGGCGGTACGCAATTGTTCTAGGCTGTGAGACTGTGTTCAATCGCTAACCTGCATGCCTCCAATTATTTTCCTTTGCGCTCTGCTGTCACGTGGGGCATACACGCCACACGTGCCATCCCATACAGTCCTGTTTTCTTCATTAATGCTTTCACATGATAGAAATATTTTGATCTTTTGCAAAGTAACTTTTCCCATTGCACGTATTTTTTTCTTAATACGTTGTCTGGACTTCAGAGGTTGATTTCTATTGCTGAGATTTTAATTAGTCTGCATTTGAGTTAAGAAAATTGTGAATTGTTGCATTAGTTATTAAGGTATTGTGGAAATGTTAGGCAGCTGTTAAGAAGTAAATGTTTTGATCTGTTGCCAAGACACATCATGGACTTTTGACCATCCGGTTATGATCTTATGAAGTGGCTATTTTTGAGTAGTCAACAAAATAGCGATTAAGCTGCACCATTTAGCCTTTGCCATTGGAATGCATTTGCCCTTAATCTTTTAACAACTTTGCTTCGAGTTATATTTAACTTGCGGGCACATTTAATTACGCAGGGATTTTTCTTTTACGTGAATGGTAATTTGTTTAGTTTAGATTCCACCCGATTCCCTGTAAAATCGTACAGTCAACATACACATAAAATCCATAAAATGAACGTGTTTGGCAAAACAAACCTTTCTGCAAGTATAAACATAATTATTGGCATCTTGATGTGCACACGAAAAAAGAATTTCGAAAGCAAACTTGGCGAGTATATTTCACGCGTTATTTAAAGGACCGTTTATTCCTTGAATCGCAGGTCACTTTTTTCAGGCTACTCGTTTTTATCACCGATCGTTATCGCACACGCGTGTGTGTGCATGCGCGTGTGATGTTTTGGATCAAGTTTAAACCAGTTAGATTTAGCCACGTGCGTTTCATTTGCATCCGAATCCTGCACGCTTTCCACAATACCTCGCTGTAAATTTTCACTCCCTGCGAACCTTTCATGATAATCTTTTGTTCTTGCGCCCATTTCAAGTTCCGACGCTTTACCCCCACCCGTTCATCGCCTCGCATTGCTTTGCAAAGAGATTTGGGGCTTGACGCTCAGAGGCTGGTCCCGTCCAGTAAGCTGTCTTCTCATTACCAGATTATATGGGGGCCGATAACAGGAGGCACTATCATTTGTAAAACATAACTCGCAGTACAACCGAATAGATGCTTATTTGGATAGAGTCCGATTTGTGAATGTGTATTAAGCTGAGATTTGGAAGGATTCAGCAGCACAATCTGGTGTCGACAAGTGAAATATATCGTCGTGCCACATCGCACAAAAACAAGAGTTGTACCCTCTCGTTTCCTGTTAACTGAACCCTCGGTAATGATTGTCCTGCGACGCTGACCTTTTCCGCAAATTGAAGCTCGCAACTTAATTTCGTTTCCCGTTACTTGATAAAAAGCCAAAAAGAGCGAGGTGCTGCGCAATGCAGTGCTGTGGTCTGAGCACCGCGGTATCGGCCGGTCACGCGTTCCCTACTCTTTGGTGACAGCGAGTGAATGCCTGCTATCCAAGCAGGTGCCCAAAGAGAAGGACGAGATGGTGGAGCGGGAGTTCAACCGCCTCCTCGAGGCCACGTCCTACCTGAGCCACCACCTCGACTTCAACTTCCTCAACGGGAAACCCGTGTCGCTCGGCCAGGCCCTGGAGCTCGTGATACAGTGAGTGCGCCGGACACTGGACTTGCAATCCAGAGGTCGCCGCTTCGGTTTGTCCTGGCGACGCGGCGGTTCAAATGATGTTGAAGGATCACGTAAATCCCCTCTCCCCCCCCCCGACCGTTGTCCACCCAACGGTAAAAATGGGTGGACCAGTCGGTGCACCGGCAGGTGGTGGGGTAAAGCGTGGGTATTTCCCACCTCTTTTCAAGACGGTCTAACCACTGTGGGAGTGTAGGTCAAATACCGGTTAGGAGGAGCTCTCTCGGAGCTCACTCAGTGGATATGCTTCCACCAGCAGCAGTGCCGACTGCAAGGAAATGCAGCTCTTGCACATTAGTTTTCCCGTAATGCCTTTAAACATCGAATTGCTTTACAGTTCTGCAACTGGATTACGTACAGTTACATCGCCACCACGGCCTGTGCCTCCTCGTGGGCAGTGTGTGACTGACGGGTCTTCGGTTGTGCACTCTGACGAGTGGTTTGTGTCGTGCGTTGTCGACCCCCGTTTGCAAAGGTTACAAGAGAAGCACGTGAAGGACGAGCAGATCGAGCACTGGAAGAAGATCGTCAAGAGCCAGGAGGAGCTCAAGGACTTCTTGAACAAGGTTCCACTCACATGCGGCGCAACCGCAACTCTGCCAAGTGGCCACTGTAACACACTTGTAAATATCGTCCAAATATTATGACTAGATAATTTTGTATATACTTTTAAAGTAGTTCTGCACTATGGCACTGCTTTGACACGGATAAGAAGCGTATGACCCTTGCAGACCTGATTAACTGTACTGGATAAGGCCAGTCAGAGGTGGGACATTGAGCCCTTCACCAAGCCGCACTGACAAGCTTAGTGAAATATAGTCAAATAATCCGCCCCCCACCCACACCGTCCACAATGATCGACACACCTAAACCCTTGCCTGCAGTCCACTAGGCACAATATCGACTGGATAGGTGTAGTGAAGTTCTGTTTATGAGTTTAGGTCATGTGAAAAAAGTGTGTAAGTGTAGTGCACCCGTCGATATGTTTGAGAAAACGAGCGAGCACACACAGCACTCACCTTAAAAGATGGTACCGACGTTTCGATGTGCTGAGAGTCGCTGGGCATGAACAGGACAGCCTCTGGATTTGACTGACGAGCAATTCTGCCTTTAAGCTCTCGTGTTTTTTGGGTTGTTTTAGCCGCAATGCGATGGCCAATTAGAATTCTGCTGTGTTGCAGTAGTAAGTGGCGTGTCTCCTTGTGTTGTGCTAGACTGGATACGTTTTAATTAGCGGGGAGCACCATCAGATAATTAGCTTTGCACACAGTGCATTCCAACGTGATCCATCTGCACCTTGGTTAAGTGAGTGTTGGCCACAACTGTTTTTAGAGTGTTGATGGCAGTGACTTGATATGGGAAGTAATTAATTTCACGTTAACATTTTTGAAATTTAAGACTTAAAATTCCACCCGTTATGTTGCAAGAGTAAATACTCGATTTCGAAACGGCTCTTTCTGCCCAGAACACTTCGGGTACATAGAACAATGTTAAGCCTCTCTTAAAAGTATTCACCTTCCCAGGCGGCTTGAAAGGGTAAAGTAGACTCGGTGCTTGGGCAATATAAGTGTACTGTTGTTTCAAATTGTAAATTCTCTTGTAAACATTAGTCTGCGTTTTAATTTGTATTCGTGTTATACCCAATTGAAGGAGACTTTTCTATCAATTAATTTCAACTCCATGAACTGTTCTCACCTATTACATTGCTGTCATGTCCTAGATATCAATTCGAATATTTTTTTTATCTGAACAGGCTCTCGCCCGATTGTACGTTGACATATAGCCATTGGGAATAAGCACATGACCAAATCACCCAGGATGCACCCATCTCATGAGATCGAGGAAGCTAAGCAGGGATTTAACCTGGATAGCGCTTGGATGGGGGACTGTTGTGCGAGCCAGGTTGCCAGAGTCTGCCAAGGAGCTTTGCCACTCAGTGATCAAGATATGGTAGAGCTGCAAAACGCTTTGTGCTATACTCTGCTCCTTACCTTCAACAACCTGCACTGACCGGCATGGTGAAGCACGGTCAATTAATCACTGCTCGGCAGGGGATTGACAAAAGGGCTGCGCATTAGAGTGGGGAGGCGTAAGTGCCCGTAACAGCGTTGCAGCCGGGGTCTAGGTCATACATTAACGAAGACGATGAAGGACTTCATTGTCGCGTCATTCTGCCGCGTATATCACCCCACACTATAGTGTGTGTGTGTCCCAAACAGCACTTGCCTGTGTCAGCTGTATGTGGAATCGTTGTCCCACGGCCTTTCAGCTAGATCGGGGGGGCTGTCAACCCGGTATGAAAACGCGGCGAGATCTATCCACTTTGTGGAGCGTTGAGCCGCTCAGCCGTTACGCTGCCACGGTACCGATGACCTGAAGCGGCGCCACCGCTGCGGTCCTTACGTCGGCTGAACGGGCGGTGGTCGAGACGGGCACCCGTTTGAACGCCGAGCTCGCACAAGGCCGTGTCTTTTGCTGTTGAAAACCAACCTTGGCTAATGTCACCCGGCTCTGACGTTATAGAGTGCACATTTAAAGCACCGGATGTCGATCGCCGCTTGCGTTCAGATGGTGACCCTGAAGGAGCGCATCAAGGAGCTGCACCAGCAGCAGAAGGAGGCCTCGGAGGTGAAGCCTCCGAGAGACGTGACCGCTGAGTTCCTCGTCAAGAGCAAGCTGCGCGACCTGAACGCCGCCTGCCGGGTACGTCAGCGGTGATCACAGCACCTCGCCCCCCCAACCCCGCTCCCCAATGGAAGATGCAACCCAAATCAATAGATGTCTCACGTCTCTTAGATACGTGCCTGCAAAGGTTAATATCTGTTGTCTCTAAGGTACGTGCTTTTTCCCAAATCGCCTGGAATTGTTCAGTCAGTCTCCTTACTGTGGTGAAGGGGTTTGCGTGTTTCAAGTAACCTGGAGTCTAGCACCCCTGCTAGGGTCTCCCTTGGTGAACATGCCTGGAGGCTAGCACTTCTGCTGGGGTTTCCCTTGGTGAACAGGTCTGGAGTCAATAGCTCCTGCTAAGTTCTCCGTTGGTAAAGTCAGTTTTTTATTTTAAGCTGGAAGGAACGGTTGAGCTATGTAACTCTTTTTAACAGTTGTCCATCGGGGGGAACAGGTTGGGAGGGAGGTTCCAGACAAATAATAATCTGAAGACCCTCTGACTGAAAGAAATTGGCGTCAGTAAGAAGGGCATCCGGCTGTAAAAGTCTGCACTAATATCCCCCACCAATGGGGGAGAAATTGCATTGCGGCCGTTTAAACCGGCAACAACACGAGATCGCAACACTGAGCTGGGACAGTGCCTTGAGCCATTGTGATTGGCTGCACGGCTACCTGCAGGGCAGCAGAGGGCAGTGCAGCAAATGCCACTTTGCTCCCACATTGATGTTATCCCTGCCTTCGCCAACCCGCACTGACCAGCGCGGTGAAGTTACGGTCAAATAACCCCCGTGACCTCCGCAGCCTGGCAACGCCCTCGGCCAGCACGGTTGATTGACAGGGGACTACACGTGTACATCGACACGTAACGCCACGTGTTAGTTGTTTTTTTCTGTCGTGGTTGACGTGCCGTTCGCTCTGCTGCCCTTGTGCAGCACTTTGTGACCCACGGGTGAAAAGCGCTCTATAAAATGCTATTATTATTATTATTATTGTGTTGTACCATAATGCAACAACCGCGTGCGTGCTCCTGCCGCGTTGTGTACAGATGTTGCGCGACTTGGCACGAGGAGGTCACATATAGATGTTGTGTTCGCTCTTTTTTCCCGCAGGAATATGACGAGTTGGCCGAGTCGCAAATAAAGTTGGAGGAGAAGTTGCAGGAGCTGGAGGCCAACCCACCAAGGTAGTGTTATGTAAATACCCAAGATCAACATTTACCAATGGCAGACTTCTGTTCTGTCTCTACACATTAATGCAAATGTTAAGGCCATCGGCCTGTTTATTGTCTTTGCAAACCAATTTTGTTAAGCAACATTTGACCGGTCCAGAGTATTGCATGCTTTGCCTGCTCACTCGAGACTGTACAGAGTTTGCTTGCTTATACAAATTCTGCTTAATTACATTGGTCGGAAAATGCAATAGGTTGATGGATTGAATTTTTTTTATTTTAAATGTATGTGTGGCGACAGAACGCAGTTCTGCTCACATACGCTTGTACCTACAATTCTCAGCAGCAACACATAACAGTGAGTTTGCGTGCGGTGTTATTGCAGCTCTGAGTGATGATTATTACGGCTATTGCGTAATAGTTCCAGCTAGTTGCAATCAGTATGCGTATGATGGGTCTAAGTTTGTGTCTCCGCAGCGACGTGTACTTGTCTTCACGGGACCGTCAGATTCTGGACTGGCACTTCGCTAACTTGGAATTTGCGAACGCGACGCCCCTGTCTACGCTGTCCCTGAAGCACTGGGACCAGGTGAATGGCATCAGCGTCAGTCCTACTTAACCGCAGTGCTCGTCAGTGTGTAACTGACACCCCAGCTGTCAACCCTGTCCACCCTTGTGCTTTGCAGTCTTTGGCAGGTGCTATTCCGGCTTATCAATCCCATGTTATCACATTTGTCATCAAATTGATCTTGGGTTGTCCTCATTTCTTTTTTTTGTAACATACCATGCTCTGTAAAGTGATCTTGGGATAAGGCCTCATTTTCCTGTCCAGTGTCCAAAGCATTGCCATTTGCTTTTGCTCATTATTGTTAGCACCTGTGAACGTTCTCCCACCTTATCTGCGATTTCAGCTAGAAGGGATTTGTTTTTGAGCTCAGCTGTGTGTGGTCGTCGGAAGTCGAGACTGCCTGTCTTGTTTTTTCTGTCTGTAGTGAGCATCCGTGCATTGCAACCGTGTAACACTGTAGAAATAACTATTGCTTGTATCAGTCGGATTTTGGGTGCAAGTGATAAGCTTTTATATGCCCATATCCTTTTGAGCGTTGCTCATAGGTGAATAGCACACGTTTAAAGTAGTTGCTTGGTTGAGAGGTTAGAAAAGTTGAATGTTTATTGCACGGAAACTAACGAAGCTGGTTGCGTCCCCTACCAAGCTATTTGTGCTTTATCAGTTTGACGCAGTGTCTGGTAACACATGTCAACCTCTATATTTAATGAAATGGTGATTTCACGATGGGCAACAATTAATTGGTTCAAATCGAATGTAAGCTTTATAAGATGTGAATACACGCAAGCATGTAAAACTAATATTACACAATTGGTTTATTAAAAAAAAATTACATGTGTTCATATACAGATTTTTTTTATTATTTCCCCCTCTCTCCTTTTCCCCTATTGTAGCCCGATGTGCTTGTATTTTTTATGAGTTTGTAAAGCCCGTTGAGATGCCGTGGCCTTTTAAGAGGTAAACAAATGCAAATCCTCGTGCTTTTAATTATCGAAGGGGAAATCCTCGTTCGTGATTTCAGGACGATGACTTTGAGTTCTCTGGGAGCCACCTGACGGTGCGGAACGGCTACTCGTGCGTGCCGGTGGCGCTGGCGGAGGGACTCGACATCAAACTCAACACCGCCGTGCGCCAAGTCAAGTACACCCCGGCCGGTGAGCCACCACTCGTGCACACGCTCTGGTTCAAACTGGCACCACAAGTGTAGCAGACTTACACCGAAGCATTATTAAGTGACTTTCCTACGGTGTGCATTGATCCCATGTTACAGAGAGACAGACTGAGAGCTTGCGCGCTAATGCTTTTTAACCTTAGTTGGGAAAGGGTTGTAAATTCCATTTTTGGTCCATTTTTTGTGATTGTGAAAAAATTGTAGGCTTGTGAATCCTATATTATATATTGTATTTGAGGATGTTGGAAATGATTGTTCAGCTTTCGAACCACCACCCTTGCCCGTAACCCACACACGTTTAGTTAAACGTGTGTGGCTGTAATATTGTTTATTAGTTGTAACTTGCATATTTGTAAATGGGAAAATTATTGATGCACATGTTCTTTAGTAGTTTATGCAGTGCAATTGTTTGTGGGTAATTGTGGATATAAAATGTGCAGCAGTATGAAAAAATAAATAAATAGATTTAGTCATGTGTTTAGAATTATAGTTTATATATTGTAGGAAATGAATGTCCAGCTTTCGAACCACCACCCTTGCCCGT
>JAZEWU010000042.1:1494978-1514185 GCA_036362915.1 Geotria australis
TCTTTTTTGAGTTTCGTTTTCAAAAAGGGCGCTTTGACTGACGAGAAACGAGTGTGACACAGCGCCGATTCCGGGCGCTAAAAATCACAGCGGAGCGACGGTTCGGCCCCGCGCGAGGAAACCGCTGATTTGTTTGGACAAATTACAGGATCGTTAAGCGCGGCTCACCAGCTGAACGTCAACAAACGTCGGGCGGCAGCGCCTAAGTGATCGATGTGAATAGGTTGCGTCGCACGCGGCGGAGAATTGGAAAACCGTAGCGAGTGACATGCGAAAAGTTTATTTATTCTCCTAATTTTTTTCTTTCGTACACAATCGTCCCGCGTTTAACAAAAGGGGATGGTCTCTCGTGTCGTATACAGTACATGAATCTACAGTTGACGGGGATTGATTTGGCTTTTGTCCGGGGATGAATTGCCGTGCCCTGATGAAAAAATCGTCGCAATTTAACGCAGCGCCCTTTCACGCGGAGCCCGTCACCTGTGGTGCAATCACTCGCTTTGACGCGCCCGGATTTTCTCCCTTGATATTTCACAGCCGCATTGTGTAACCGACGCTGGACCGTGACCGATAAACAGTGTCCGCGGACGTGAGATCCGCACGTTTGCGAATCTGACCGGACTCGTCTGTGCATTCGACGCGCTCGATAGCGTCGTGGTTCTCGATTCCTGAATCTGTTGGCTGCATATTTTCCCAAGAGCTGCTCGTATCGGAGAACCGACACGGCTATCCCCAAAGAGCAGCTCTTGAGAGCAATGATACGTCGAGCCGTGAAACCCTACATCAATGTATTGTACTATCCCAGGAAGCATGGAATACTGACCAACTTTTTTGGAACTGTTTGGATCAAAGTGGACATGTGGTTGGACCTTCAAGGCTCACATTGGGCCAACTGTTCACACCACGTGTCGACGTTGGCCAAATGTTCGCACGTTTACTGGGACGATACTTCACGTTACTTGTGTTGCCTTTCGTTTAACGCAGTGACTGGAAATCCCTAAAATCAAATAAATTAAAGGGTTCTAAGTGTGTGATATTACAACAGAGAAAGAACAGCGGCTCATAAACCGCCAAATAGCGGAGGTAAAATATGCCTAATAAATTTAGCGGTGCCAATTTCCCCAAACGTAATAAAAGTCACCTTTCAATTTGCATGTTTTTACGGTAACGTTATATTTGAAGGCAGGGAAATATCCACAGCGAGCTTTTAAAAAATCAGCGTGAAATATATAAATACGTACTCATGCGGCCAGTGAATGGTGCAATTACTATTTTCGAAGTCTATTAAAAAGTCTAAATATGGGGCTTTGATCTCCCTGCCAGCAGAATTTGATGGCTGAAAAGTTCCTGGTTTTTTTTGCGCAAATTCACAAAACTTCCACACACACCCCTCTTGATTAAAAGCCACCAAAAACTAGCGGAGCGATATCGACGCTTTGCGTGCGGTTAAACGCAATTACGAGTAAAGAGAAGGAGACGAAAAAAACATCCTTTCAAATTTACCGGCGTGTTTTACACCGCTTCGTGAAAACTACAGGCGGTGAAATTGATATATTATTTTTTGGGGGATGCTTTCAGCCATTTGATCTTTCTTGCCTTCTGGAGTCGGAGTATGACCTGCCACAAGTCATTATGCACAGAGGAGGTGGTGTGGCTGTACAACACATGGCTTCGCTTGCTGGCTTGCTTCTCTCTCTGTCCATCGCCTT
The DNA here is from genome assembly GCA_036362915.1 of Geotria australis. Taxonomy (NCBI): domain Eukaryota; kingdom Metazoa; phylum Chordata; class Hyperoartia; order Petromyzontiformes; family Geotriidae; genus Geotria; species Geotria australis. The sequence goes on from JAZEWU010000042.1 coordinate 1,496,688, forward strand.
TACCACTCTCGTTCTGCCGTCTCTTATTTTATGTTCGTTTCGCCATCAGAACGCGAATTCTGAGCGATTAATGAATATTTTTCTTTCTTGCTGCGCTGATGTACACTGACCCTCTTTCCTATTCGTCGACAGGTTTCGAGCACTCTCCCGCTCTCCGTCGCGACGTTTCGCCTCCCACGTTGGAAGCATCCTCAGGCGAGAGGGAGAGCACTCGGTGACACGGCTATCCCGAAAGAACAGCTTTGAAGAACAACCGTCGTGATTCGAGCCGTGAGAACCTACATCAAGTACATTAGCTGAGATATTTCCTGTAATGCAAGCTGGCTAATTTTACGACAGATCAGACTACAAGTCCACGTTAAGTTACAGAAACATTAAACACATATGGGGTTACCGCTCGTGCACAAATATACATGGTACAAATGTGTAAAACAGACACGAAGAGGTGAAAAAAGAGTATCTTATCGAGGCGTGTTGAGAGATAGAGTGCGAATCAAGATTCGTGGCTACAAGCTATACTATACGATGCAATACCACGTGCAATTTCTCGTGTATTATGTGACGGCATAAACGGATCGCCCAGTAGATTCATCGACGGCGTTTACAGATACTCATTCGCAGCTCGCGGACATTGGCACTTGATTTGCACTCATATTTTACACGCAGCGGAGAGGGCATTTGGGTGGAAGCGGGCGGTGGTTGTGGGGGGGGGGGCACTGCGAGGACCGTCTGGCTTGAGGATTAAGGTTGCAGAGGAAGCTCGCCAGATTCTCGCAACAACGGCAAATAATCCCCAGCGGTCGTACTAATCAGGGGGACTGTCACCGCAACGGCGAAGAAAGCTCGTGTTGACCGTGCGGTCTGGCACAGGACACTTGGGGTGAAGGGGGGAGCAGACCTCCATGATCCCCCTCTACCCTCGTCTATACCAGGGCCACACGGTGGTGCAGTGAGTATCGCTGCTGCCTCGCAAAAAGAAGTCCCTGGGTTCGATTCCCGGCTTGTAAAATGCGTGCAATGCTGTACACACAAAGACAAAGACCCCCTATATAGCCTTAACAGACTGTAGGGACAAGTGCTGTTAGCGAGCACCTATGAAGGTCGACACGGCTATACACACACACACAGACACAACCACGCGGCTGTGTGTATACAGACAACGGTCCCCCGGAAAGCCTTAACATACTGGAGGGTCAAGTGCCGTTAGCGAGTAGCACCTGTGAACCCAGGGGAGGCCCAGGACCCGTTCAGAAAATCGTCACTGTCGTTGGCCCTGAGCGGGAGTCGAACTCTGGTCGCCAGGTTTGCAGCCCGGCGCGCTAACCGCTGAGCTCCCGCTACTCATTAGGTCGCAACGACACACACACACACTCACCCATTCACTCATTCACTCACTCACTCACCCAATCAGTCACTCACCACACCGCAGGTCACACACAGCTCGACTGGACGCTGGTATTCCCTCCCGCTGTCTCGACTGACGTTCTCATTGCCTTTGACTCAATTGAATAAAGGTGTCAACCCTCGTGTATTATTATACCCCGGGATGCCGTGAGGGCAGATCCGTGCAGGTCACGTGTCTACGGTGCTACAGCTGTGGCATCTGGCGGAGGTTAGAAAGCGTTAACGACTTTGACCGCGATGTACCGATGGTCTGAAAAGCAACCGCCATGAATCGAGCCGTGGAAACCTACATCAGTACAATCCCCTCGTCTTCCAACGTGGGAGGCGAAACGTCGCGAGGGAGAGAGGGAGATCGCTCGACACGGCTATCCCGAAAAAGCAGCTTTGACCGCGATGTCACTGTGATCTCGATTATATCCTGAATGTGTGCCGTTTGTTGCTGCCCGCACGCTTCGGGCGTTTGGGCCTGGGCTCGACAGCCGGTATTAAATTAAAAAAACATTCTCGGTTTCCAGAACGTTGTGCCACTACTGTTTAAATACCTGACAAAACATGTGCTCACTCGCGTGTGCTTTTAAATAGAAGCCAGGTGTTGGGCTGTCAGAAGCCTTATTGATAAATCACCGGCCCGTGTTAGATCAGAAATAAAACTCAACAAGACATCTAACATCAATACAAATATACACACGACGTCCTTCAAGTACGCACGTACACCCGACTGCCTGGATTGTAAGATGCTCTGGAAATGAGACGATTCCCATCTCGGGTGCATTTCTGTGTGGAGTTTGTGTGTTCTTCTCCTGTTCTGCAGGGGTTTCCTCCGGGTTCTTCGGTTTCCTCCCATAAGTAATAGGCACTCATTAGTTGGCTGATAACATTATCATGTATAGGACGCAGTTTCTGGCAGTTGTTGATGCTGGCTAACTGAGTGGCTGCCTTCCCCCCACCTCCCTCGCCTCTCTGCAGTCTCCTCGCGGCCTCCAAGTCGTTCTCTCGTTAAATGAACGCCTCTGACATTAAACGAATATGTGCGCGCGTGTAAAAATCGCAATACTATTATTATTAAGAGCCGATCTTTTGGGATAGCTCTGTGGAGCGTTCCCAAAGGAGCAGCTCTCAAGAGGCATTCTTATACTGCGAGCCGTGAAAACCTACATCAATGTTGTTTTTAATTAGCCGTAAAATCATGGATACATCCCAAATAAATACGTACATACTTAGGTGCCACGCGCAGTGCATACCACACACCTAAAATATTGCACATATACATGTGGAAATTATTATGCAATTACGACTTTATTTGCTTGGAGGCAATTTTTTTTTAGTTGAGGCCAAATGAACGAGGCTTTCCGTAATTATTCACTCCATTGCACTTGCCCATCCCATAAAAAGAGGCTTCTAAGCCAATTTAATAATGACTGGCAATGCATTAAAAGTGCGTCAATGATGACATAACTAAATAATGAAACGCAGGAAGCTTTGGCAATTACATTTTTTTTGTTATTTTTCACAGGCCTGGCAGTGACCACACATCCGTAGTGATCCTGAATGATTGGCAGCTGGATTCTCGGAGGGTGATTCGGAGAAATAATTGACGTATGGGCAACTGTCGAGCGTTACTTTAAACACTGAATAATTAAAAATGGGGTTTTTTGAAGTAAAATCACTTATTATTTTCAGTGTTTGCAGTTGTAGCCCTATGTTGAGTCACTGCGTGATCGTATGATGATCGGGGCAGCTCTGCAATTTCTCAGAGAGGCCCTCTAGACGATACTTGGCCTACTCTTCCATTCTGGCCAGATGTCTTCAAAGAGGTGGGAGTTTAGCACACTTTACCCTGCCATGCGCGACCTGCCGGTCGACCCAACTGCGGTTGTTCCTCCATCTATCCGTACGTTTTTTTTGTATCGCGGTAATCTCGCTTCCAGAGCTTGCAAGCTCACTGGGTATCTTTTTGCTATCTAAACATCTAGTCAATTGAGACTGCACGGTGAACAGAGGTGAAGGGATTTAAGAAACTCTTAACATCGATTGGACTACCGTACCAGCAGTACGAATTGAACCGGGAGCTTCTGAATTGTAAAATTGCAACACAAGAAAGAGTGCGCTAACTATTAACACTGCGGCAACATCCCTCGAATGTACATGATGATTAAACAAAGATGAGGCTGCGCACCGAGCCTTATGTTATGGAAGCAAATGGTGAAAAAACACGGCGGCGTTGACATACTAAGGGAAAGTTATTAAAGCAAGCTGGGATCAAAACGGAGACCTAGTGAGGTGAGCTAGAGCAGATGAGAGAATAATAACAAATACAATTTCGAACTCGAGCATACACGTTCAATGTCAAAGGTATTCATTCGAAGAGAGAAATCACTCGGAGGAGTGAGGAAACCGCATAAAGGTTGTGGGGGGTAGTAGTCAGGGGATCGATCTGTCGATTGCGATCGACTGGCTGGAGATCGCTGACCCATACAAATACAGTTTGACTTTCACTTAACAAACAGCCCTCTACTTGCAAACGCAGCTCAGAGGTAGTTCTGCGCTATCCGCTTCAGCGGGCCGCTCCCCAACGCAAAACGGTCGCGGGCCGCGAGTTGCCAACGGGTTCCTCCTCGTCTCGAGAAGAAAAAAAATTCCCACGGGGAGGGCCGAGCGAATTCTTCTGAAAATAAAGCGGACGCACGTTTTTTTTGCCAGTACTGTAAGAACGTCTGCGGAAGTCGTGTCGCTCATTCTGACAGATGGTGACACTGTACCGCAGGAAGGAAACGGTTTCTGGGCGCGAATCTCGCGCAGGAAAAAGGCGCGCTGTTTACCGCGATCGGCGGCGGCTGGGACTTTTGCGTCCCTGACATTTCCTCCGGCAAAGGCTGTTCAAATAAACTCCCACGGCCGCTGCGCTCTCGCAAGCAGCTGACGTTTTGTTGTCTTGCGGAGAGGCCGTGGAACTAAACGTTCGATCGAGTCACCGTCGGCGTCAATTTTAAGTTTGAAGTGGATGCCTACAAAAAACAAAGGCCAAAACAGAAACCAAGCAACCATTGGTTATTTGTTTTCGGAACGCCACACCGAGGGTTCTGTCATATCGGGAGATCGGGCCAAAACAAATTAGATTGTATGTTTTTTATCTAACCGGGTGAACAAAGAGGAAACCCTTGCAAAACAGCTAGAAAACGTACGAACTTCACACAGGGTTTGGATTAAACCCGGGTCCTTCATGCGGTTCTGACTTTGCCACAAGCCTGCCACCCTATACAGCAGCACGTCTTATCGCTTCTTCTTCTTTGCGATTCTTCGACGCACGATGGTCAGCTTCTGGACATCGTTGTCTTTCAGCTCGGCTTCGAAGTGTTTGGTAGAATTCGCAGGTAATACCAAGTATTACTTGTCAGGGATCGCGACGTGAACGCTTCTACCTTGACCCCCGTCTTATCTCTAACAGCAATACATATTGATTACAATTATCCGGTGGCTGAAAATTTACAATTGTTTTGGACAATATCAGGGGATCGACCTGTCGATTGCATTTGACTGGCTGGAGACCACGAAACTATACAAATACAGTTTCACTATAATTTAACGAACAGCCCTCTCTCTACTTGCAAAGGCATCTCAATACGGTGAATTAAAAAAACACACACCCAGACCACACATATGAGTTTGGTTTTGACTGTGCGAGCGTGCTAATGCAGTGTGCTACCATGTGATTAGGAGAGCATAAGTGAATAAAGATGGGGCTGTGCTCTAAAGGCTTACGACTGAAAGAAACACAACACACAGCGCAGTGTGAATGCCAAGGGCAATTGTTGAAGGTGGACCAAATGTTCACTCGGCGCTGTCGTCTGGAATTTAAAGTTTGAAACGGATAAACAGAAACAGTATGTACACAAACAATGCATAAACAGATACAAAACAAAACACCGTATCTCTGCAATTTAAATTCCCGGGATTAAATGCCATTTCATTTGTTTATTCCGTCTATTTTTTGTTGCACATATCCTGGCACAACACGTACGGAATAAAAATAAGCAAACAAGCCGTTTCCGTTATTGACGCTGCCACGGTTTTTTTTTTAAACGTGTGCATACATTAACACTTGGTCATATATACAACGCGAGCTGGCTATACAAACACTTGATATAATAATAATAATAATAGCATTTATAAAGCGCCTTTCACCCGAGGGTCACAAAGCGCTGCACAAGGGCCGCGGAGAGAAAGCCATGTCAACAACAACAGAACAAATAAAATCTAAGCCAAAGCAACAAAAATGTAATGATTAAGGCTGCTTCGAATACACTGAAAGGTCGTGAAACTGGCAATCTTAAGAGCGGCAAAAATCTGCCAGCGTCCCCTAAGATGGCCGTCACTTCCTTAAATACAAACACGGAGCGCCTTTCACCCGAGGGTCACACAAAGCGCTGCAAGCACAGTTCTGATATAAAGTAACACACACTGAGATTACAGATTATTGTTTTTCAGCTCACGCGCCGGTTTAAGTCGAACAAGCGTTCGCACAACGCAACGGGGCACGTCGACGCGACGTTTCGATTGAAACTACGTCAAGAATCTTTGGAACAAGGTCGAGAAAGTCAGAATAAAATGTGTGCAAAGAGTATGACTCGGAGGCGCGAGGTAACCGCAAGGAGGAGGTTTGTGTCAGCCGTGACGTTAGCCGACACCTTCCCGCCAGATACCGTTACCGGCCAGTTCAGTAATGAGTGTTTTTCCGTTGTGGGAGCAAACCGAAGAACCCGGAGGAAACCCACGCATTACGGCCGGGAGAACTCCCAAACTCCACACAGAAAAGCGCCCGAGGTTGGAATCAAACCGTCTCAGTCGGGACCTTCTTTCTGTGAGGCGCGGATGTTACCCTGGCCCCGCCATACCGCCCACTGCGTATGGTAATTGAATTCGGTCTCGACAGAAGCTCCCAGGATGTGGAGCGAAACGCCGGACACCGTGCCGAACGAAACCCGCGGCACAACCCAAAAGCAACACGTCGAAATATTACTTTCATCGGCTTAGCAAAACCGGGGGCGTTTTGAACGTGCCAGTTTACACAATCAGAAATTCGGCCGCATTCCTCGCACATAACACATCGTTTAAAAACAAACACGCCGCACAACGCCGCTTTTTTTCCCTCACAGCCCGAGTGCAATGTGGTGGAAACTCTTTAATTTGTTTAATTTAAGGGGTATGCAAATTGAGCGTAATCAATGTGACTGAATGTTAATTGCAAGCAGGCACAACATCCCCGTGAGCTCCAGTAATGTGATTATTTTTTATGCCACGCGTTATACCGAGGGCATCAACACAGCGATGACGTTCGCTGCCATTGGAAGTGTTCATCACTTCTCCCTTGTGAGATTCACTGCCTGCTCCTCCGCCTCCCTCTTATTCCAGGCACTCATAATTCACGCATCTCACCAACCCCTCCTTGCACAGACAGCAGCTCGAGATAAGGCGTGCATTGACACTCAATAGCTCCACGTGACATCGCATTAACACGTTGCAATTGTCCATCTAATAATCATGATAATACTCTCTATTCATAACTCGCACATATTCGTTCAATTTTGAAGGTATTAATTCGAAGAGATGAACAACTCAGAGGCGTAGCGAGGAAAGCGCAGAGAGGCGGAGGAGGCAGCCAGGCGGTTTGCCGGCACCAACATATTGCCACACACTGCGTCCTACATATTATGATGTTATCGGCCACTTAATTAAGGAGTCTTTTTTTTAAGTTATGGAAGGAAACTGGAGAACCCGGTGACAAAAGCTGCGAGGCGAGAGCAGTGAGCTGCCGACAACAAAGCCAACCAACAATTAACCATGGTTAATTGCGTTAAACGTCTCGTTGCGTTCGTTAAGACTGCCAAACCCGAGATGATATTCCGCGCGCGCATATCCAAATCACGACCCCAGGGGCCCTTCGCCGAGCTGCCTGGGAAACCGAGCCGCCGCGTCGTTGTTTTGCGCGTCCCTCGCGCCGCCACCGGCCCGAGGCCGGCCGCCGGTGTCGGTGCGCTCGCTCGCACGCGTTCCATTTTGACGCAAACGGACGCGACCACAACACAACGTGTGTGGAGATCGCCCATCGCGGCCCGGTGAATTCGAGCTCGCCCCGTTTGCCGATCGACCAGTTTCACGTCTGACCTGTTTGTTTACCTTTGCTCGCGCGTTTATCTACAACGGGGGGGAATGGTAACCCAGCAAATTCACGCCTGGCCCATGTCGGGGTGGCGCAGTGGTAACATCTGCGACTCGCAGAAAGAAGGTGCTGCCCCGAGGAGGTTTGATTCCCGCCTCGGGCGCCTTGCTGTGTGGACCTTGTGCATTCTCCCTCTTATTCTGCGTGGGTTTCCGTCATGTTTTCCGGTTTCCTCCCACAGCTAGAAACAATTCTCATTAATTAATTGGCCGATGGCATCGTAATTTATAAGACGCAGTGTCTGGCAGGTTGGTGCTGGCCTAACCTCGTTGCTTGACTCTCCGCCTCCTCTGCGGTTTATCCCGCGCCTCCGAGTCGTTCGCTCTTCGAACGAATACCTTCGAAACTTAACGAACGTGCGCGTTACAAACTGTATTTATGTACACACAGACCTGTACCGATGCAACAGCAGCAACAGCCACCGAGACAGAGGTGTAAACCGCGGAGGCGTCACCTGGTGAAGTCGAGAAAGTGGACGTGCCTTGTGAAGAGGAACGGTTTCTCGAGGCTGCTCACGTTCTTGATCAGCTCCGACTGCCAACGAGAAACAATAACACCACACCGTGAGCATTCCGCGGGTCACCCACCGTGCGCGTGCGAGTCACAACACTCAAAGCAGTTACGCTACGGAGCAGGGGAAGTGAAGCGCGACAGCCGGGGTTGGCATTGACGCCGCTGTTAGAGAGCAAGAGAGCAAGACACGGAATGGAAATGTGGCGGAACACGTCATAGGAACGAGCGAGGACAGGCGAGAGAGAAGACTAACTACGGGGTGGAGGCCGAGAGAAAGGAAGAGAAGTGGAGGGAGGCGGGCGAAGAGATGGCCACAGAGACACGGCGTCGCACAGTTCGGAGGTCACTCGCGGACAGGAGACGCTCTGGGGAAAAGAAGGATTGGGTGAGAATCAGCGGAGGCCTTACTCAGCAGTGGGAAGTTCCAATAACAACAACAACATTATAAAGGTCTACATTCTGAGCAGCAAAGGGCAGTGCAACAAAAGCCATAGTACTGTACTCTGATCACATCTATGCTCGGTCACCATCACCAACCCGCACGGAGCATTATGGTGAAGTACGGTTAAATAAATCCCCCAAACTGCGTGGTACGGGGAGGCCATAATTCCGCAGTATATTGTTTAATCTGACATTCTCAACCGGTGGGTCACAACCCCTCAGTGGGCCATGAGCACCATCTCGTGGTCCATGGAGACCAGACCTAAGTGGGCCTTGAGGTGCAAAGCGTTGAGAATCGCTGGTTTAAATGGTTTCTGACCACTGTGTATCCTATAACACGTGTTGTGCAGGGTATTCACCCATCCAAGAACTTTCCAGGACCAGTCTCACACCTGCTTAGCTTCTCAGATCTGACCAGATCGGGTGTGTTTTGTGAGTTTTTTTAACTTCTTCCCAATCTTATTTTGGTACAGCGGGTTGTGACTTTTGGGTGAAAGAACGGGCACTTTAAAATTGTAACATATTATTGTTTTACTAGTCAGCAGAAAAGGAACATGAATCTAACTGCAATACCAATAGCCACACGGTGACATTAAAAGCGATGTGTAATAGAGGTGGCTCAGAGGGATAATCATTCCGTGCCACAGCACCGAGCTCTGACACGTGTAAAATCTTTCATAGAAATGCAGGCAGTCATTCACGATTAAACCGGGTTCCCAGGTCGAGTGAGATAGAGGTCTGAGCCTCGCCACCGATGGCTGCAGAAACCCCCCCGAAATTAATGAGATTTTTCGCTTAATTTAGCACAATGCGCATCTTAAGACCGAATATGTAAATCGTTATTGGGCGGCACGGAGGTTCACTTCATAATAATCAGCGTGTGAGTTTGATCCCTGGCACGGGTGCCTTTCTGTGTGAAGTGTGTGTGTTCTGTCACTGTCTGCGTGGGTTTTTTTCTGCGTACTCCGGTTTCTTCCCATAGCTAAAAAAAAACCTCACTACTTGGCAGATAATATCTCGATTTATAGAGAAACAACTGTACGGCTAATGTTGGCACTGGCCTACTGTGCGGCTGCCTTCACACTCCCGCGCCTCTCTGGGTTTCCTCGCACCTCTGAGTTGTTCACCTCGCTCATTGAGAGGGAACGAAACTGAACGGGTTATAGGTTGTAGATTACCATTCATTCTTTGTCACAACGAGGAAAACCTATTTAACAGAACGGGTTGAACAGGTTCACCGTCGATTTAGGTGGTGCCATGGAAGAAACGTCAGAGGTAGCTCTATGTTATCACCTTCCACAGGCCGTTCTGTCGAACGGGCCGATGTTGCACAGCTTTCTGAGCGAGCTCGGAATGCAAATATCCCCCGTGTCGTGACATGATGCCGATAGCACAATTTGAACAACATTGGAAAAAAATAAAAACACCGCAGCTGAATTTGTGTATATCGCTAAAAAGTACAAATGTATACATTTTAATTCACAATTTTAATTCACAATGAGGCCAACAAACCAGGACATTCGCTTATATATGTAACAAAACGTGAAGTAAAAAGGCAGCAATGTACAAACGCATGTATTTTTTATATATATGCTAAATTATTCCTGTAGAGACCAAGAATCCCATGCCTGCACAATTACCGTCAACTCTCCCTCTATGGCAAAGAGCGTTGCCAAGTCTTCACAAGCATCGGGCTCTCCCCTTTCCTTCCCAGCTTAACGATGTCAACTATATCCTCAGTTAATTCCTCCAGATACTGTTTCTCCATTTCAACAACAACATCAATTTATATAGCGCCTTTCACCCGAGGGTCACAAAGCGCTGCACAATGGCCGCGAAGAGGACGGCATGTCAACAACGAAAAAAGAAAACAACCAATAAAAAGCAAAGCAACAAAAAATAAATGATTAAGGCTGCTTCGGATATACTGAAGGGTCGTGAAACTGGCAATGTTAAGAGCGGCAAAAATCTGCCAGCGTCCCCTTAAATGGACGTCACTTCCTTAAAGACAAATACGGAGGGAGACAGGGAGTCGAACAAGGGGTCATTCCCCAGACACCGCGTGTAGTCGGCAGCGATGGTCGAACCAAGCGGCCGTGACGATCTCACTCAGTGATCGCGGTCAAAAGGCGCGAACAATTCAGAGTTGCAAGTGATGCTGATGATGATTCAAAAATGTGTGTACTGATGTAGGTTTTCACGGCACAATTCGTGATGATTGCACTTCAGAGCTGTTCTTTCGGGATAGCCGTGCGGAGCAATCTCCCTCTCTCCCTCGCGACGTTTCGCCTCCCACATTGGGACGATTCAAACATTTCGCCTCCCGCGTTGGAAGCATCCGAACGTGGGAGGCAAAACGTCGCGAGCGACAGAGCGGGATCTCGCGACACGGCTATCCCGAAATAACAGCTCTCAAGCGCAACCATCATAAACCGGTGTTAACCGACGCGTGTCATCGTTGTCGTCATCATCATCAGCAGTAGGCGTGGTCAGTCAACTGTTGCATGAAGCGTTTCTTAAGCAGCTGCCATATCGCGCGTTCTTCCACGGTTTTCCTCTTTCCGTCTCTCATTTAAATTCTAGGGGCGCGTCTCTCCGCGCCGTTCATCAATGACGGCGTGTTTGAACCGTGCGCCACAGCAGGTGGGGTGCAATGTATTTGAAAACGTTTCTCTTTAGGCCACGTTACTTCATAAGACGTCAAATTTTCGGTTAGATCGTGTAGGTATAATGACAAGTTTCAGATATTCCCCCTGCCAGCCGACAGGACCTTTCAATTTTCATCATGAGCCAATATTCCAACTTGATTTAACTTTTCAGCAAACTGAAGGCGTGTGGAAAAGCAAGCAATATTTTTACACCATTATATTCATCCCGTGTCCGCGTGGGTATTCGCCGGGCACTCCGGTTTCCTCCCACCGTCCAAAGACATGCTGCCAGGTTAATTGGCGTACTGACTAAATTTCCCCAGGCGCCCTGCGATGGACTGGCGTCCCATCCTTGGTGTTCCCCTGCCTTGTGCCCTGTGTCTGCCGGGATAGGCTCCGGCTCACCGTGACCCTGTACAGGATTAAGCGGTTTCTGAAAATGGATGGATGGATGGATTATATTCATCCATGCATCAATTTTCTAAACCGCTTGTCCGGCGACAGCTCTTTAAGGAGAGTGGACCAGACATCCCTTTCCTCAGCAACAGATTCCGGCTCTTCCTGGGGGATTCCCACGCGTTCCCAGGCCAGCCGAAGGATACAATCCCTCCAGCGTGTCCTGGATCGGCCTCTAGGTCTCCACCCAGCGGGCCGTGCCTGGTAGACTCCCCGGGGGAGCCTTTCGGGGGGCATCCTTACCAGATACCCGAACCACCTCAACTGGCTCCTCTCAATCCGAAGGAGCAGCGACTCTACTTTGAGGTGACAAATTTACAATCTGCACCGTCAGCTGTTAACAGCGGAACCCGCTGCCTGACGCCGCGGCGACACTTTTCATTCCCAAGTTCAGCTTTTCCAATTCGCTGATTTTTAACGACCTTCTGCTTTTCATTATCGCACCATTAACGCAAATTAAAACGAACACCTGAAGGCACCGGGAGACCGGCAGAACGCATAAAGCTCGGCGAACGTTGCATAATAGACAGGACGGAGGAGTAACAGGGGACGTGAAAGTTATTTAATTGGGTGGAGCATTTCACGCTCGTGAGCCGCGTGCTTTTTTGTTTATACTTCTCTACTCCATGTGTTCATTTATCAGAGCCGGCGAGCCCACTGGGGGGACGTGTTGTTTGCCAGACGGACCTCGCTTTGTTTCGTCTCGTTCCAGGGAATTTCTGCGGAGTTAATTGAGAGCGAGTAATTCACCCCGCGCGCGCTCGCTCGGAACGCCGCCGCAGCCTCCCTACGAACGCACGATCGCACGCACGGAGCGCGCTACGGCGGCATCGACCGTCGCACCGCTCCGAAGCCGACGAGCCGAAAGACAACGATGTCCAGAAGCTCAACAGACGCCAGAAACCCCTCAAGTCTGGAGCAAGAAGAGATGCCAATGCCCGTCGCCTTTAAGGCCAGTGCTGACTATTACATCTCTAAATGTTGAAGGGCTATCTCTGCAAACTAAGGAAGAACTTGTTGCAATGGGAAACTGTCGTATAACCATGACTCTTCGAAGAATCGAATCGAATTCGAACACCGCTCTACAACACACGGGCCCCAACTTTGCTCGTTGCGTGCGAGCGGCGGCTCGGTGGTTAGCGCGATGCTGGGCTACACACCCGGCGACCCGAGTTCGAATCCCCCTCACGGCCGACACCGGTCACAATTTTCTGAACCGGTCCCGGGCCTCCCCATAAGTTGACTCTGCCTCAAATGAGTACCTCGTGTGGTGTGTAAGCATAGCCACCAGGGAGATAAAGGCGGCCGGGCGTGGTGCCGGTCACCCACATCCTCGTGTGCAAGTGTCGACCTTCATAGGTGCTCGCTAACGGCACTTGACCCTACAGTCTGTTCAGGCCATATATGCGGGATTTTTATCTTCTTTGCGGGTGACTTCAAAGAGCCGCCTATCCGGCACGAGATGGTGGAACGGTCGGCATGCTGGACTTAAAAATCCAGAGGTCGCCGGCTCGATTCGCTCTCTCCAGCGCGGTAGTTTGAAACGACGGGGTACACGTTTATTAAACGCTCGCTCACCACCCGGTTCTGTAACCCGGCGCGCCAATCGAGGCGCCGCCACTCTGTTCACCCGTAAAAAGCTTGCAAGCTCACGGTGTATTTTTCTGCTGTAATAATAAACATCTCTCTGTCTCTCTCTCACGGTCTCCCTTCTCTTCTCGGTACCGTATCCTACAGGACGTTGATGACGGTCTTCCACAAAATCTCTGCTCTTTGATGTTCTAAGAATGTCCACTGTCGACATGTTCGTTCAATTTGGATGGCCTCTTGACATAAGTCAATCTCTGTCATCCGCGATCTCGCGTTCCTTGAATATTTCACCCACGGTTACCCCTTGTTTAAACTTTAATCCGAAATGAAATGGCGTTGGATTTGCACCACGCCGCATGCTAATTCGCATTTAATAACGCCACTCCACTGTATGTAACTGCACACCAGGGGCTAAAATCTACATGTTGACAATATAGCCAAAACACATCTCCTTGGCGATTTGCCCCGCAGGAGGCATCGCCAAAGCTTCCACTAAGAACACTGAATAATAAGAAACATTTGTCAGGACGCACACAGGGCCCTAGAGATCCCTAACACCGTGGCAGCCAATACAACGCGGATAAATACACACTCTGTATTGAGCTGGTATTACGATGTCATCTGCAGGCACCGTTAACGTTTATTATGCAGAGAGGCGGCCGTGGAGGTCAGAGGTCACGGGACTAAGCCGGCAGCCTAGTTTGAACGACTGAAGTCAAGAAGAGGCTTCCTCAGCCATGTGCAGCCCCCAACAACATCTCGAGAAGAAACCAGACTCCAGCTCTGGACGGAAAAGCTTGAGAGTGACCCTCCTCCAACTGGCATGGGAATCCCCCCTGCTGAAGACCTTCCTCCTGGCTCAGAAACACCGTGGATTCAGTGGAAGACACTCAACCGCCCCAGAACTAGAACGGGACGATCAAAAGATGCTTTGGTCAGATGGGGATACAAGACCGGCCCAACCACCTGTGAATGTGGAGACGCAGACCATACTATGGAGCACTGCCTTGTCTGCACTCTACTACCCAACCTCTGCAGCTCAAAAGACCTTGCAGAGTTAAATAAAAATGCAAAGAACTGTGTAAAGAAATGGGAAACGGTCATATAACCATCACGCTTCGAAGAATCGAAAAGAAGAAGAAGAAGTTTGAACTCACTCAATGTCGAAGGCATTCACTCAGAGGCACGAGGAAACCGTAGAGAGGCGGACGAGGCAGCCAGGCGGTTTTCCGGCGCAAACATATTGCCACACACTTCGTCCAATATGTTATGATGTTATCGGCCGATTCATTCATGAGTGAGGGTTTTTTTTAAGTAGTGGGAGGAAACCGGAGAACCCGGAGAAAACCCACGCAGAACAGGGGGAGAACACACAAACTCCACACAGAAAGGCGCCCAAGGCGGGATTCGAACCGCCTCGGGCAAGACCATTCTTTCCGTGAAGCGCAGCTGTTACCACTGCACAGACACCCTGCTTTGGGTTCCACTCTCACTCGAACCCAGAGAGTGGGAGTGGAACCGAAAGCGTGCGGCTCGGCGGCCGTGCGAGGGCGGTTAGCGTAAACAGAGCGTCGAGCGGCCAAAACCATCGCTTCACTTGGTTCAAGCCCTCTCGTGGAATGACCTAATGGCGATGATGATGATGATGGTGGTGGCGGTGACGATTTGATCTTCCTTGCGGGAGAAACGCACGAGGAGGCATAGGCGTAAACATTCGCAGTGTAAATACACACTGCGCTTGCTGCATTACACACAAGCGCGGCGCTTTGTTAAGCCGCTTCTGAGCATTCGCGCATTAGTCATATCCCGGCAGCCAAATGATAGGATGTTTGCTCGCAAAGCATAACGATAAGCGTCCTGCATTAACGAGGTAATGGTCAGCAATGCACATCAAGGGACAAATTTCCCGTTTCTAGGTGGGTTCTAGAAACAGGGGGATGGTTGCCACTCTTGAATCGGCTTGTGTGAGCCTCTAGGATTCAGAGTCTAACGATGTGCGGTGTATGTATAGATGAACAGACCGCCAACATTTTAACGTCATTCAAGCTGTCGTACAATTATGACTTATTCGATTACAAGAATTGCTCTCCAACGCTGTTGTTTCAGGATAGCCGTGTCGAGCATTCTCACGTTGGGGGGCATCTTCAGGCTTTTGCCTCCAATCTGGGAGAAAAAAAACGTTGCAAAGGAGAGAGAGAGAGAAGGGCTGGACACGGCTATCTCGAAAGGACAGCTTTGGAGAGACTCTCTCATGCATCGAGCCGTGAAAACCTACAACCAGTACATTATCCAATAACAGACGCCGCTACCTTTATTGACAGAATTTATTATCGACGAGGGGCTCTATAAACACCTCCTCCCCACCCCCCCACAAACCATTGAAGCCGAGACCCTCAGCCCGTTAAACAGGACGCCGGTATGTCACGGAGATTTCAAACCAGAGCGCATCTGCGGAGCGGCGGCAAGTGGGGGCGCAATGCCCGGTGCAGTAATTGCAACCGGCGAGCCGACTTGACCTTTCCTGCACAAATTCCAAGGTCAGCGCAGATCTCGAGACCCGGCTAATGGGCGACCCTCGCCGAGCGCCAACGCCGCGCAGCACACATGGGGCCCTGGGAGCTGACCGAGAGCCAAGTGTGGCATTCCGATTACGACCGCAGTTCTCTTTAATGTTCGACTTAAAGTGGCGGCGGGGGCTGTGTTTTTTTCTCTCTCTCTTCAACTTGTTTGAAAAGAAATATAAATAAGCAAATGAAATCGCCGAGATGAGCCGTTCGCCGCGCGCTATATATACGCGCGCGCACACACACACACCCCGAATTATTAGCCGAGCGGCTGGCTATAATAAGACGCTTTTAAGGCGGTTTTAGAAAACAGATTCTGCATGATAATGTTCCCCGGGGCACAAATTACACGACTGTTTGTTTTAGAGCTGGACTTTAACGGAGCCGCTCGAAAAACGGCGCTGCCTCGGCCGAAAGAATGTCCGTAAACGAGCCCCCGCATTCAACAGGAATAGAATGAAAAAAAATAATCTGGCACGTTCGGTATTCGCTTATTATGGCGCATGGCTCTTACGAAGGCGTCGCTTTTCACAGAAGGGATGTCTGCCAGCGGGGGTGGGGTGCGGGGAGCGATGTCGTTTGTTTACCCAATTAAGGAACGTACGGGTGAGTTCTCTAGTTTGGCAAGTTCGGACCGCGGTCACGGCACACGCGCCTCGCTCGTTTGGAATAACGCGGCGGGATCTTTAACGTCCGCCGTGAAGCAGAGCGCCCACGTTTGTGGTTTATTCAACCGGCGAGTGTTAACCAGGGCGTCCGCTGGGCTCGAACCGCGATCCGCTGCAACAAGTGGCAAAAGCCACCGCTGGGCTACGTCACACCGCTGAACTTGGCCACGTTTAAACATTACATATGACAGTCTGCCCCCATTTCTCAGAATGGTAACACAATAATAATAACGTAACATTTATAACGCGCACATATTCATTCAATGTCGAATGCATGAATTCGACGAGAGAACGACTCAGAGGCGTAGCGAGGAAAGCGCAGAGAGGCGGAGGATGCAGCCAGGCGGTTTTGCCGGCGCTTGTCAAAGGGTTTCTGGGTCTGCGTTTTACTCTTGTGCCTTTCTTTCATCTCGTGACTTTTCTCCCCCTTTCAGCGGTTAAAAAACGCCACTTGAGAACAATTATTGGATTATAGAGTTTAAACATACCTCTGCACGCGATTGCAATTTAATGCACAATGCGCGCTGACCCGGAGCATTTACAATTCAAGTTTGCTCTCCGCAAGGCGATACAAGGCACGGGGGTTTATTTCCGCGAAGTTACTTCACAGGGGTGATTTTCTGCAAGAATCTCACCCTCGTTATTATACCAACCGCGCACGCAGGGCAAGTACAAAGCCTTCCTCGCCGATTGTCTCACCTCGTGCACATGAATACTCATTCTTCTTCTTTGCGAATCTTCGAAGCGCGATTGTTAAACTAAAATTTCCCATTTCTTTACACAGTTCTTTGCATTTTTATTGAACGCTGCAAGGTCTCTTGAGCTGCAGAGGTTGGGTAGTAGAGTGCAGACAAGGCAGTGTTCCATAGCATGGTCTGCTTCTCCACATTCACAGGTGGTTGGACCGGTCTTGTAGCCCCATCTGACCCAAGCATCTTTTGATCGTCCCGTTCTAGTTCATTTACGCGTATCACACACAAATAGTACGTTTAATCAA
>JAZEWU010000042.1:1515286-1540743 GCA_036362915.1 Geotria australis
GTTGTCTTTCAGCTCCTGGGCCTCGAAGTGTTTGGTAGAATTCGCAGGCAATACCAAGTATTACCTGACAGGGATCGCGACGTGAATGCTTCTACCTTCAGAGCTGTTCTTCCGGCATAGCCGCGTCGAGCGATGTTCCCCCTCTCCCTCACAACGTTTCGCCTTCCACGTTGATGATGCTTCTCCAACGTCGTCGCGAGGGAGAGAGGGAGACCGCTCGACACGGCCACCCCGAAAGAACAGCCCTGGCGCACGGCGAGCGTTTCAGAAGTGCACGCGGTACGTAAAGCTGAAAGTACACGTAAAAGCCGTGGCGTCGTGCATTTTAAACGACCTCGTGACAAACTTAAACCGGCTACCATTGGTTGGTGCGCACATGCGTTTAACCCCCACCGACGAGCGTCGATGAAAACAAAGGCGCGAGCCAGCCTCGCCTCCTGATTAGTCAATCAACCCGTAGTGGGCGCTGGCTTAAGATTAAAAAAAATAACCGACTCGACTTCTCATTGGTCAACCGGCATCTGTGGGCGGTGCTACCACGTTAATTTATTCAGCGCCACGCCACCGTGCCGCCCACTCCCATAGACTGCGATCTTAAGTGCTCTCTGGGGGTCAAGGTAGAAGCGTTCACGTCGCGATCCCTGTCAGGTAGTACTTGGTATTGCCTGCGAATTCTACCAAACACTTCGAAGCCAAGCTGAAAGACGACGATGTCCAGAAGCTAGCCATCGTGCTTCGAAGAATCGCAAAGAAGAAGAAGTGCTCTCTCATCGGCTTCAGTGTCAAATCATCCCATATACGTCAATGTTAAATCACACCAAACACACATACACTTCACGCAAAGGACATGGAAGCAACGCCAGAATCGATAGCGAGTGTTTGTTTCGGGTCTCGCCGAACGCAACCATGAAACTAAACTCCACGTCAAACATCGGTGTGCTGCCGTTATACTGGTCCCCCCCCCCTCTCGAATTCCCCCACACGCACTGCACGGCACGGAGAAGTATGGCCAAACAGCTCCCGTGACAGCGAGGTGGCGCGGCGAGTAAGCGGGTGACTCATGCAGTCAACAGAGGCCACGAAAACCCCCAACACCAGTGAGATAAGAAAGTCAGAATGCGACTCATCTGATTAGGGGCAATTACTCAGCAATGCGCGTTGTTTATATTTAGAAACATTCTCGGCGTTCATGCCCAGTGTCCTGGTTTTTCTAGAACCGTCCTCATTTTGAGGTAGCTGTCCTGGGAATTCTGTGAGTTTTTCCGGAACGAGTTATTCAAAGGCTGGGTTTTTGCCTGCTACACGGTGCAGTTCTCTCTCTCCTAGGTTAATTGTCTTGACCAAGTTGCTGCCGGTGCTATGAGATGTTGTAACTTGCTCACCGCTCCCGCTGAACAACTGTTAAAAAGACCTACATAGATTCCAGCTTAAGTAAAAACAGACTGACGGTAGGGAAAGGGAAGTGGCTCTCACAACAGATCCCAGTGGCCAGGTCGCTGCCACACGTTCCGAAGTATCAATAATAGATTACTTTTTCTCATGCTCTGTATTGAACCGGGTTGGAGCCCGTAACCGTAATTGAGCTAGGGGTGATGTGAGCAGCATTAGGGATGTAACCCCCTCGCAATCATATCGACCTTTCACCCTTCACGGTCGCGAGTCTATCGACGACCGATTTCACTTCTTTCATCGCGGTGACTGTATCGCCTCCGGTAATTGCCGGGTTACGTAGAAACGAAGCGAGAATGAAAAGCGACCCGTTCTTACAACGCGCCACGCGGCGTATCGTGTCACCGGAATCAATCTTAAGTCAATTCATCAATTTGTGCTGAGCCAGCACCGTATCAGGCTGCCTTTGTCTATCCACTCACGCGCTGGGTACTTATTGAATACTAAGCTGACCTAGGGCGGTGCTTTGGGACAAGTTCAGATACAGATTGTCATCGACATTCTCCGTGGCTGAGAATCAAAACAAGGTTGCTAGATTTGCTACGCAGTGCACTACCCCCCCACTGACACCGCACAAGACAATGATCTCCCCCTAAAGCAGTGCTTCTTAACCTTTACTGCAGCCTGCACCCCTTTGGTTCTCAAAATATATTATACATATAATAATAGCAGAATGTCTTTGGACGGTGGGAGGAAACCGAAGTGCCTGGCGAAAACCCACGCGGACACGGGTGCCCGAGGCAGACACGAACCGCCTCGGGCAGGACTTTCATTCTGTGAGAAGCAGATGTTACCACTGCGCCAACCAATTCTCGCACCCCTTTGTAATAAATAAATACATACAAAAGTTTGGCATGTCTCGCACCCCCACGTTAAGAACTACTACCCTAAAGCCAATGACGCTGGCAATCTTTGAAAGTACTGTTATTGAGCACCTATGAAGGCCAGCACGCCACAGGAGAGAGTGGGTGGGTGTGCCAGCACCACGCCTGGCCGCCTTTGTCTCCATAGGGGTGTTGATTACACACCACGCCAGGTACTCATTTGAGCTTCAGTCGACCGTCGGGAGGCCCAGGACCAGTTCAAATTATCGTCACAGGTGTTGGCCGTGAGCGGGAATCGAACTCGGGTGGCCGGGTTCATAGCACAGGGCGCTAACCGCTACACTTCTTCTTCTTTGCGATTCTTCGAAGCACGATGGCCAGCCTCTGGACATGGTCGTCCCTCAGCTTGGCTTCGAAGTGTTTGGTAGAATTCGCAGGCAATACCAAGTACTACCTGACAGGGATCGCGACGTGAACGCTTCTACCTTGACCCCCACCGCTACACTACACTACCGCTCCGCGATACCCTGGCGTGCAACGACAAAGATCCCCGTATAGCCTAAAGACTACAGGGGCAAGTGCCTATACTTGCCTAAACTTGCTTAGGACACGTGCCAACAAACTGTTGGCAAGTGCCGTCAGCGAGCACCTATGAAGGCCGTCAGGCACACGAGGGGGTGGGTGGCCAGCACCACGCCCGGCACATACACACACACACAGCCGATGACACAACACTGGTTACCAACGACGGCATTACATAATGGTTTTGTCGGTTTGTTGGGGAACGCTGTAAAACGCATCTGTTTCCCGCACACACAATGGGGATGCAAGCCCCGGTTGCCCCCGACACGCACCATCGCTTTCCCAGCAACTCATCCCCCCACCGTCCGTCCCTGTGGCCCCTGTTCTTTCCTGCTCCCCTTGTGGGGGGAGGCGGGTTCAGGGATATACCCCCTCGAATTGAATGGTTGGGGCTTGGTATAGGAAGTCCTTGTGAATTATGACAATAAGCTCACCGATAGCACCGTTATGCTTGGCTCTGCGTGGCCGAGAATTTTACCGGCTGCGACACGAGAGAGAAACTCTCTACGGAGCATTAATTACAATCGATCGCAGCACAGGTGGCTGGGCGGCTGGCGTGTACACAGCCCTGACAATACTGAGAAGCTAAGTTCGAATCCAGGTTTCAGCCGCCCGTGATTAAACCGGCTTGGAGCGATTTGACGGTTTCAGCGCGGCGGCCTAAGGACTGAACCAACACGACGGTCACGTTGAATTCGACTGTCGGCTAGAATGTTCCGAAATCCCATCTGAGATTTTAAAACGTCAAGTTGTCGTGGGATGAACGTTGCGCTAATGCGGCAACCGATTGAACGCATTTTCACGGAAGTTTTGCGGTATCCACTACCGCGGTCAACTCTCCGATATGACGAGTTACTGAACTGCTCTGCGACGAGTTTCAAAGCAGTCTTTGTGGCGTCGTGACACGATGCCGCTGCCACCGTAATCGGGACAAAATTTGAGGAACATCACGAAGCGTTACATTTACTTCGTGCTGTACGCATATAACCGTTAGTGCAAGACAATACGTGCAACTCGATAAATACCGCGCATGTACGGCCGAAGAAATAACATCATGCCCATAAGCTTCGTGATTAAACTGTAATTTTACATCACAAATGTATAAAGTGGCAGTAAATGTACGGCAGTCACCCGCGTTCTGCTACGAAACTCAGTCACCCGCGTTTGATTCACTACCGCAGCCGACACACGAGTGCGGGGTGATGTTTGATCCAGTTCTGGGGGACACACGCTCTCACCAAGCCAGTCTTAGCAGCGCGGTGAGCTATCAAACTACGTGACACGGCACTCTTAGCACTTCCACCCGACAAAGGATCAACAATTGGCTCTAAACGATCACGATCATTACGGATACATATAGGGTACGGTCGGACACTTCTGTAACGAGCACAAAATACGCCGCGCAAAATTACTCGCCGTACATGCAGCGGGAAAGTCCATGAATCATCGTGTCACAAAGCGACGTTCACTTAATGCGTTTCATTTCGGCGTCATTCAGAAAGGGGGGAAAAAAACAAAAACCACTTGTGAAAAATGAGCGATTATGCTGCGATTCGGTCGGAGCCGCCCTGCAAATGTACTTAGAATGGAAATCTCGGCTCCTCGGGCCCCCCATCCTCTGCTAAATCACATCCGTCCCGACGACCGCTGATGCCGCGCTGAGGAAAGCGGCGTCCATCGTCTCCGACAGTCGAACCGCGGGCGCGCTACAACTCCGATCGCACCCCTGATCCCCTCCAAGTCTCCAGCTTGTACCGTCAGATTGGCGTCACACTCCGCACGCACTTCAGTCTCTGCCATTAGCAGCGGTCACGACGCCAGGCGTAACCAAGGCTAAACAATTGCAGATGATTCCAAGCAGCTCAAGTGGCCCTGGATTTATAGTTCACAAAAAATTATGGGCTAAGTACTTAATATCGGCTCGGAAGCAGACCGTTCGTTCGTTCATTGTCAGGAACCCGCTTCAGGCTGTACGGGGGCGCGGTGATCCGGAGCCTATCCCGGCAGACGCAGGGCGCAAGGCAGGGCTATACACCAGGATGGGACGCCGGTCCATCACAGGGCACCGGGGGCAATTTAGTCAGCAGGCCAATTAACTTACGCAGCAGCATGTCTTTCGACTGTGGAGGGGAAACCGGAGTGCCCGGCGAAAAACCACGCGGACATTCAACAATTTACAGTCCTCTGTCAATCCACTGGTGGGATGAAGGTCTCCCTCGTGCCGTGTCGGTCACGGGGTCCGTTAGCGCGTCGACGCGCCATTGCGCTGGGCCAGCGAAGAGGTGGGCGACGCAGAGATCACGGGACCGGTTCAGAAATCGCTCCGCACCGATGCCATCCCGCGGCTAGGAATCGAAAACCCGGGTCGAACCCAGACTCGCGGCACAGTGCGCTGACCACCGACTGCGTCAGCAATAGCGCCAGCACAGTTGGCGCAGTCCATCCATAACACGGTAGGGAAGATGAACCAAACTGTAACGGTGCATGAGAAACGACGCTAAATCACCGTGAGCAAGACTAATGGGTCGCTAATGCCTGTTAAGACACCCCGTCAGGGCGCGCACACGTTGCACAACAGTGGCGATTAAATTGAAAATCAATGCGTTGGGGAAGAAACTACCCACCCCTGTAGGGGTCACCGGGTCATTTCGGCGACATACTTTTGTTTAAATTAAAAAAAAAATATTCCCGCTCGCTACAGCTTACATTACTCAGGCTCGCGCTAATACTGTATTGCTAAACTTTTAAACCGCACATGTGTCTCACAGATGTTGCGTGTTAAACTGACCCTCTCTCCTCCCCTCAACTCTTCTCTCACTCCATACGAGTTTTGGATCGGTTTCGACACCAAGTTCAGCTCATTTCAAGTCGCGCCAGTAAGAAATACGCTGGGAGGTTTCGAGTCTTTCCACCGCCAGTTACAAATCTCCGTGTGACTTTATACATAGATAAAAATAAATATGTGAACACAAATGTTCAGAGGTCAGAGCGCTGAGCAAGCGCTGACGAGAGCCTGGGTTCCTATCTGGGTTCAAGTTTCGCCGTGATAATGCTGGGCTCTTCTCCATTGTAAGAGTTGATGGTCACATACAATAATTAAGTAGTGTTTTCATTAATTGGGCTAAATTCCAGCCCAGTTTGATAGCCACGTGACGGACGGATATGTCTCTCCGTAGCAATGACGACGGTGGGAAAGTATCCCTCCCACCTGACGTGGATAAGAGGTGAATTGAAGAGGATTCAAAATAAGTTCCGTGACGTTTGCTTCTGCGCGCCGTTCTCCGCCGGTCGGCGAGCCTTCCCGCGGCACGACAAAATCGCGATTAATTTTTTTCATTAAAAAAGTGTAAACGATGAAGGAAGCTCATACGCACGTATGGATCACGTATTGCTCCTTCTCTGTCTATCGTCCGTAGTCGACTTAAAACCGACCTGTTTAACATTGCCTACCGTGAAGTATAAACTGATTGTGTAATACTAATAATTTCAACTTATGTAGCGCCTTTCACACGAGGGTCACAAAGCGCTGCACAAGGGCCGCGAAGAGAACGGCATGTCAACAACGAAAAAAAACACAATAAAAACCAAAGCAACAGAAAATAAATTATTAAGGCTACTTCGAATATACTGAAAGGTCGTGAAATACCCACGAACGAAGCTTCGGCTCCACAGAGCTTGGCTGGTAGGGCACTTTACAAGTGCTCTCGTTTGTGATTATTAATATTATCTTCAACACGCGACGCTTTTAAACACACGTGTTTGTCCTCGTTACTGACAGACGGACGGCACTAACGGTATAAAAGCTGTCGACGCGTAAACAAGCTTCACTCGCATCGCCTGCTCAGAGGGTGCCTTTCCTCGCAACTCACTCCAAAGCGAGTCACTCTGCGCGCGCCGACAAGTAAAGCCTCGGATTTTTTCTGGGACGCCGTTTCAAATCGCCGGCAACGCGCCGTTCGGCCCTGGCGGCACAAAGGTCAGTGTTTCTGCGCTCGATTTCGTTCGCTCCGCGAATCCTTCTCGGTTGCAATTTGACGCTACATTTACTCTGCGCGCTACGGTGTCAACGCTAACGCGGGGCGCGGCGGGTTTCACGCAGAAAAAAGTACTAGTACTCCTACGAAGATTAATGTTTGGTCAAAATTACATAAGCAGCTTATCCGGTTATGCGATCCTACACAAATAGTTTTTTTGGGGGCTTTTCCGAATAACGGTGGAGTATTAAGTATTGGGGAATGGGGGGGGGTTCCTGCCGCCGTCTAATTGTTAGCACACTCGCTGGACCCGGAATCCGGCGATGGCCGGTTCAATCTCCCGGCGCGGCAGCCAAATCAACGGGGAAAATTTCTCAAATCTCCCTCCCGCCCGAGCCCATGCGTCTGTCCACCCAGCGGTCGAGACGGGTTCACCACAAGTTAGTCGATCGGCAAAGGTCGCGTGCGGTGGAGCAAAGCGTGGGTCCCTCCCGTATCGTCCCGAACATCTGGCCGGCGTGCACAGAGCGAGCACACAATCTGGGTTAAAAACATATCTCACAAATGACATTTTCTAAAAGGTAAGAGATTGTTGAGCTGCGGCGGGGAGCTCATGCTAAAGGTCAACGGCGGTGACAATGAGAAGGGAAAGGTCAGCGAACGAGCCGGTGGCGAATCAGCCTTCGGCAGCAGCAGGCGCTCGCAGACGGAACGAGTAGAATTCGCAATAACGACGATGACCCGGGCAACAAACACACAAGACGGACAAAAACTTACATAACCGCCACGGCGCATGCAGAAGAGCCAGGAATCGTAGAAAATAAAGTATATGTTTGGCAGGCACACGCACTCGCTTCTTGGAAAGGGTGGGGGGGGGATGAAAAAAAGTTTCCGTAAACAGGAACAGGCAGATTAATGCCGTCTATAAATAATTCTGTACGTTGAGATGGTACTTCTCAAGCTGTTGGTTGAGCTAACGATGGCTCGATAAGAATTTCATTTTCCCATGATCTGTTTGGCAACCCCGGGCTGACGCGAGGGCGGTGGAATCCACGCGCGCCGTCGAACGCGGGGAGAAGCGCTTGTATTTTTCCCTCCATCTGCGCTGCGCCTTGACGCGTCAGCACTACTTTACAAGGACGCGGCATGCGGATGATTCTGTCTGTATACACATGTCCAGAGGGAGTGATGTGTGATATAGCGGGTGGATTGGTGGTGCGCCAGTGGTCAGTACACAGCGCTCGGAAACCTGGTGACCCGAGTTCGATTCCCAGTACAGAGCGATATTGGGACAGAAGTTAGACATGAGTAGGCCTGATGGAGGGGGGGGCGGAGTGAGGTGGGGTTTCTAACTTTACTAGAGTTCCAAGCTTAGACGACCCAACAAAAATATGAATTTATTTATATGGTGGGAGGGCGGCATGGTGGCTCGGTGAGTAGCACTGCCGCCTCACAGCGAGAAGGGCCCGCGTTCGAATCCTGGCTCGGACGCCAGGAATTTTGTCTCAAACAAACATCAACGCTTTTATGTCTTATCTCAGCTTTACGTCCCACGTATTGATGCGTCTTCTGAAACTTTAACACCGTACCGATGTAGGTTTTCACGGCTCGATGCAGGATGGTTGCTTTTCAAAGCTCTTCTTTTGGGGTAGATATATCGAGTGCTCCCGCTCCCTCCGCTTTACACTATTTCAGCTTTACATTGCAAATTTTGGACAAGTTCCATTCATCCTCCTAAGCACGCTTCTGCCTTTATTCCGACATCAAAGTAACGTATCACACTCTTGGGACTATATCGTCCGTACTGCGGGTACTCACGGCTACAATACAGCCGCCAACAGGCAGGTCGTACGTGGTGGGGTAAAGAGTGGGTACTCCCACCCTCCGCAGCGGCGGCGCGAGCAGGGAATTGCGGCGCCGCACATTCACGACGACCGCCTTTTTATGACACGCGCCGGAGACGGTCGGCGAAACGCAGCGGCCGGGGAAAAAATCGTCAGAATCGAGGCCGGATTAACCGCACGTACACGGCGCGCAGACACATGCCCGGGGTGATTTACTGCTAGGAACGCAAACACATTTGTCGAAAAAAACAAGGAATTATTATTTATTTCCTTAAGGGCGCAATCCTTCCTCGTCACCACGAGACGGGGGGGGGTTGTGGGGCAGAGGAAATTTTCCACGCGGTTTTTTTTATGGCAGAAGCGCCGAACACGCGCGAGAGCAGCACCGAGCGCCCTGCACGCGGCCGCGTTTTGATTTACCGTCGCACTGGCGGCAAGGCGGCTTCTCGGGGACTAAGAGCTGCTACGCGTCGTTCGCCGGCTGCCAGTGGGGGGGAACCGCGCCGCTGGCATCCCTGGGCCATCGCCGGGCGAGAGCGATTTCGCGCCGAGCGAGACGGCCGGGTCCGCTTTAAGTTCGGCGTCGTCTCCCCCGGCGAGCCGCGCGCAGCGGCGGCTACAGGCGCCCGTGCCCCGCGCGGTCTGAAATGTGCGAGCGCTTGTGAGCATCGGATAGACGCGGCAGGACGGTGGGGGGGGGGCTTAGGCTAAATCCGTGGGGATAATTAAAAGGGGGTGGGGGATGTGGGAGGAGTGCATAGCGACGACGGCGATGCGGGCGATGTGAAACGATCGCTCGCGAGAGAGCGGGCGACCAGAAAAACCCAAATAAGCCCCAGCGTCCGTTCCTGAATGAGGTCGCGGGATGTGGGAGTGAAGGACGTTGGACGTCGTGCGGAATAACACGCGGTTCGACCCAAACACACGGTCACAGAGAGTCGTTCTGCTGCGACCTGCCATCCCAGGCGACCCGAGCTGTTAATGCCTTGATGTTTGCATCGGACTTGAGCTGTTAGCCTTTTGGTAACCTTTGGTCTCTAACACCGTGTCCGCTTGGGTTTTCGCCGGGCACTACGGTTTCCTTCCACATTTCAAAGACACGCTGCTGCATAGGTTAATTGGCCTGCACACGCAATTGCCCCCGGTACCCTGTGATAGACTGGCGTCCCATCATGTCCTGTGCCCTGTGTCTGCCGGGACAGGCCCCGGCTCACTGCAACCCTGTACAGAATTAAGCGATCTCCGACAATGGATGGTCTCTAACACGGGTAAGGCTGTCTCTGGTGTCGGCCAATTCGTTTCAAGGAAATTGCATGTAGGCATATTGTTTGCATGTTTCACCACGAACACGTGCAGTTATTGCGAACTTGATGCCTCGTAAAAGCTGTGTACTTTTGGTATTTGAACCTCTTAACACCTGTAATGTTGCCAGCGGTGGAATTGGCCGGAAAACGCACGGGAACGCCGTTCCCACAGTAAACATCCCAGAGGGAACCTATTAGCTTTTTATAGTCTTAAATTTCGATGGTTAGTTTACATTTCGAGAGTCGGAGAAACACAGGAAATGCGTTCTCGTAATAAAAAAAAAATACTCAACGCTTTCTCGGGGAGGACACCGAGACGCCCCGCTTTGAATGGGATCTCAGACCTGGGTGCGTTCCCGGAGCGAATTGTTTCCCAAATTCCACCCTTGATTGTTGCCAGAAACGGTAAAGCCCTGTTCGAATTTTTTTTCCCCCCAACACCTGTCCGGCGTTTTGACGTTTTGAACCTCACGAGCCAAAGCCTCCTGCAGCCTCGCGGGCCGAGTCGCCTGGGCAGCGAGCCGTCCCAGCTTTACGACTGGGCGAGCTCACAGCGCGCTTGCCTCGGAGGAAGTTCAGGTGCGTCACCCAGGGTACATTACCGCCGAGCGGTGCACACCGCGAGATTGAGAGCAAAGGCGCCGTCACGACGTTATAGCCGCGTGTGGTGACCTGCTAAGCAAACAACCCCAGCGTTTATGAAATATTTTTTTTTACTTAAAAAAATAAAATCCTTTACCCCCGACTGCGCGCTCGGCGTCAAGCCAAGAGACGCAGAGAATCCAATTGGATCGCTGTCAGAGCGGTGTAACGCTTCACGATAGATAACGGCCGTCGGAAGAAACGATCGCGGAGCTACTGCCTCGAAGAATCCCCACAAGTGATCTCTCACGTGCACAGCAAGGGGCAGCACTTTCACACGTGCCCCTGCCGCCACGAGCAACTCCTCAGAGCTAGGATTAACAGAAATAAAGTGCACAACCAGATGTAACGATACTGGGGGTTTTTTTTGTTTTTGCACGGTCATTGGTTACTCTCCGGGCCGAGACCATCGACTCGCTGCACTTGAAGACCTGGTAAAACCATTGACGGAATTCGGGATTCGTAACCAAGATTTCAGGGGATGCCAGCTCAGCGCTTCCGGCCTCTGAGCCGAGATGTCAAAATTTAATTCGGCGGCAAAGAATCGATGGTGCTTACCGCCTTCAAATACCGCCCTTCTCACGGCAGAGAATCCACGTCACGTAGGAACACACCCGCGTTTGGTACGGCACGACGGTGGCACAAAGATGGCGGGCACGACAACGTTGCGACACTAGGATGGCGCAGGACAAACAGCGCGGGACACCGGGCCTCACCTGCTCCATGCGGCCGAGGCGAGTCTTGTTGTGGATTTCCGAGGTGAGCAGGTTGAAGCCCTGCCTCGCCGACAGAATCCTGAGCAGCTGCACCACGGTTCGACTCCCGCACTTGCCCACGCGGTTGTAAACGAGCTGGCTGGGAAACGGCAGCTCCTGAGTACGTACACACGCGCGCACGCACGTACGCACCGACGGTCACAATGCAGCCTTTTCACGATACGATAGAAATGGTCACAATTTGACGATTCTAGCCCCGGGTTGTTCTTTCACCGCGGAGTCATCTCTGTCTGTGTGTGGCTTGACGTGACTTTCGATACAGAAATAAAGATTAAAATGCAGTGCTACGGCTGTTCTATCGGCACAAGCCTGCCAGGGTAGTTCTACTCATTGTAGCACTCAACACACGTGGCTGTCGGTTATACAAGGAGTAATTAAACAATCAAATAAACTAGGAGAATGATGACGTTATAGAACTACCGTGTGGGCAGTCGCGAAAGGCTAAAAGTTTAACATCGAGATGACATCATCGCCTTGGCCGAGAAAGCTTACCACACATTTCACACCTGTTTTGTAAGACTAAGTTGAGAACAACGTTGCGATCGATTCAACACTTTCTCCGGGTTACGTCCGTTAAAGAAACACGGCTTTACACTAACGTTTCATTCGTACTGGATGTTGTTTACGAAAGTTATCAAGAGCCCCACAACTACCCTGAAAACAGACAGATATACAGAGGAATAGACAGAGGGATAAACAGAGAGACAGATGGAGCCACAGAGGGATGGACAGACGGACAGAGCAAACGCATCAGCTCTTTCAACCGCATCAAGAGAGACGGGAGACAACATATAGGCAGGCGGTGTGAGAAGTTTAAATTAAATCCAATTCTCTCTCTCGCTCTCTCCTCTGCTCAGCAATTCAGAGCATGCGTGACCTTTTGGTTGGTGCGATCAGCTGGTTTAATGTGGGAAAAAAATGCAATGGCAGGGGAAAAAAATAGCGCCGAGGGTAAATAACCTAGGACTGCTCATATTTCCCCCAACACCCACAACCCCCCCATAACCCCCCACCCCACCCCACCATCCTCCCCACAAACGATGCTAATACCGTATATTATTTTCGTTTTTTCCCAAATTGCATTCTTCCCCCGTTAATATTAAGCCACCACTTTCCCCGGCTACTGAACCCCATCTCATCTTGGGCCACCAGACATCTTCCACACGACGGGCTTTACGAGCTAAGATTGCTCCGCTTACAAAATCAAATGTGACACCCGAAGTCGTAGAATGGGGGAATATCTCGCAAGAGCGCAGCGCGCTACAGGAGACGCCCAAAGATCCCCCGTGTAGCCTCAACAGACTGTAGTGGCAAGTGCCGTTAGCGAGCACCTATTACAGCCTCCACTCACGTCGCGATCCCTGTCAGGTAATACTTGGTATTGCCTGCGAATTCTACCAAACACTTCGAGGCCGAGCTGAAAGACAACGATGTCGAGAAGCTGACCATCGTGCTTCGAAGAATCGCAAAGAAGAAGACAGCCTCCACGGTCAACACCACATCGGCACTAGGGATACAAAGGCGGCCGGGCGTGGTGTTGGCTACACCACACCCCCCCCTCCCCCCCGTGTGTGTGCCGTGCCGGCCTTCGTATATGCTAGATAGATAGATGTTTATTATTACAGCGGAAAAATTGCCAGTGAACTTGCAAGCTCTTTACGGGACTCCTGCGACACATGCTAGCTAAAAGTACTTGCCAACAGTTTGTTAAGGGCTATATCGGAGATCTTTGTCTTTTCCTTGGTTTACTTACTGTTATCTATATATAACGGAGCAAGTGTTTTATGTATGCATGTCCACATCGAGGATAGCGGGTTTGAATCTTTCACGACCGCACATCACCGAGACTTTTAAGGTCTTATTTCAGCCTTACGTCCCACTTATTGATTACTCGTCTGAAACTTTACCACTGTGTCGGCTTTAAATTCTCACTTTTTCACGACCGTCAACGCTCTTAAGTACTCTTCCACTTTTATCCTGACGTCAGATCGCGTGCTTGTAACAAGATCACCCAGTTCATATAAAGCACAAACTTATCCATCCATCCATTTTCAGACACCGCTTAATACTGTACAAGGTCGCGGTGAGCCGGAGCCTATCCCGGCAGACACAGGGCGCAAGGCAAGCGCTTTGTGACCCTCGGGTGAAAGGCGCTATATAAATTGAATTATTATTATTAATTATTATTATACCGAGGCTGGGACGCCAGTCCATCGCAGGGCACCTGGGGCAATTTACTCAGTTGGCCAATTAACCTGGCAGCATGTCTTTGGACGGTGGGAGGAAACCGGAGTGCTCGGCGAAAACCCACGCGGACACGGGGAGAACATGCAAACTCCACACAGAAAGGCCGCCGAGCCGAGATTCGAACCCGGGGCCTTCTTGCTGTGAGGCGGCAGTGCTACCCACTACGCCACCGTGCCGCCCAGCACAAACTATTTCAATGTTTAAATACATATACAGTAATATATGCTTGCGGGAGAGAGGTGGCACGGTGGCTAGCGTACTGTATGATGATGATGAATGCGATGACCTGAGTAATTTACAAACATCGGTGGCGAATAATACGCGAACAGATCCAGTGTTCCCTACACCCCTCGCTCTGCCTTATTACATGCATTGATTACATTTGCATAAATCAATTCATAACACACACACACACGCGCGCGAGCTTCATACGGT
This sequence comes from Geotria australis, assembly GCA_036362915.1. Lineage (NCBI taxonomy): Eukaryota > Metazoa > Chordata > Hyperoartia > Petromyzontiformes > Geotriidae > Geotria > Geotria australis. The sequence goes on from JAZEWU010000042.1 coordinate 1,529,364, forward strand.
CCAATCTGCCTAAAATGTAGCACGGCTAAATGCAACAAATGGTAAACACTTCTCGTTCTGTTTCCTTCCTTTGGAATTCTCTCCCATTGTCCCTTATCTCAAGCGCCGACAAACCTCGCTCAGAATTGCTCTCACGAGCTGCCCCTTCGGGATAGCCGTGTCGAGCGTTCCTCCGCTCTCCCGCGACGCAGCCACCCCCCCCCAAAAGAGCAGCTCTTAAGTGCGATTCTCATACATCGGGACGCGAAACCCTACACCAACATAAACATCGCTCAGTTTCTATAGATGCATTAACTCTGTTAGCTTTTACTTGTTCAAAAGTGCCGTTTGCTGCTGGCCACTTTGAAGGTTCGGGTCTTTGGGTTACGTCCTTGACAACCGCGATTGGGAGGTGGGGGTGGGGGGGTGGTGAGGGGATCGGAGCAGCCAAACCTGTTGTAAAGTCATCGGTAATAAAGTTCCCAAGCATACCTGTGGTGAGCAACATTTCCTGTTTGAACACACGAAACCGCTGCACGCATTGCGTACATGTTATCCCTCGGATCACAGCTCGTTTCATGCGTCGAGCAGTGAAAACCGATGAACTGGCATCTCATCCTCGGTGTAGCCGTGCCTTGCTCCCTTTATATGCCGGGATTGGCTCTAGCACCCCCACGGCACCGTACAGAAGTAAGCGGATACTGATAATGATGATGATGAAATGTTTTATTTAAGTTCTTATTAACTGTATTTAATTGGCCTACTGACTAAATTTCCCCAGGCGCCCTGCGATGGACTGGCGTCCCATCCTCGGTGTTCCCCTGCCTTGCGCCCTGTGTCTGCCGGGATGGGGTCCGGCTCACCGCGACCCTGTACAGGATTAAGCGGTTTCTGAAAATGGATGGCTAGATTAACTGTATATTGAGCCTTTTTTTCGGGATAGCCGTGTCGAGTGCTCCCTCCCTCTCTCTCCTTCGCGACGTTTCGTCTCCCACGCTCGAGGCATCTTCAGGCGTTCTGAGTTTGCAAAGGAGAGCGGGGGAGTGCTCGACATAGCTATCCCTAGAGAACATCTCTGGAAAGCAATGCTCATACATCGAGCCGTGAAAACCTACACCAGTACCATTTGTTTATTCATTTTAATCGGGAGTTCTTAAATGTACGTCATTGTTTGTTTTTAGAGTGGTGAGTCAATAAATGTTGAGTGCGTGCTCCCTGGTTGCCTGGGTGAACTGTGGAGGAGCCCAGCAGCAATTAGACTTTACAGAAATCCAGATTGCGTTATATGATAAATACAAGTCCTGTTTAAAAAATATCACCGTACTTCGTACCTACACGTAATACATAATTAATCACAAATACGTGCGATATATAATGAATCATTTTCGCGACGCGCGCATTAATTTATTTTACAAATGTACACATTCCAATCAATGTACAAATTGGAAAATAATGTAGCGCTAATTATTCATGCATGTGCGTTTTTCTGGCATGCACCCCTTGTTCCGTTATTAACCCTGTCCCGGGGTCCACTTACAGCAGTGCGGCTGATGAGAGACGAGTTTTGGATTTAGACACTTTGGATTTTTTAAATTCCACGGGCAGCCAAGACGAGTAAGAAATATGTATTACGGTTAAGAGGGTACACACGGAGAACATTAATGAGAATAAGTGGAGAAATTCAGAGGTTTCTTGCCCAGATTCCTGGGCCATGTAATGAGAAAACAAGAGAATGAATATGAATGTGGTTTGTTTGGACTGGGGACATTATAGCGACCACACGAAACCGCGCAAGACGGAGAATTAGGTTACGCGAACAATTTGGACAATTGGATGAAAATGGAACGAGTATCTAATGCAAAGGTCTTAAGTAAATATCGTGGACAGAGCATAATGGAAGGCAGGACATGACCACCAATATTCTTGAGAAAGGACATGTCACAGAGCGAGAGAGGGGTATTTTTAAGGACAAACTCGGGTTTTTTTTTTTCAATTTTTGTCATCGTTTAAATCACGCGATAATTTAACGTGCCACTGTGCTGACAAAAGTTATGTCACCCGATTCGTGACGAAACGATTCGGGTTGTTGAAACTTTCCGAATCGACACCGGAATTTCAGAATTTCCTGGATAGCTTTGTGACCCTCGGGTGAAAGGCGCTATATAAATTGAATTATTATTATTATTATTAATCCCAAAATTAATCGGTGCATTCCCGATTGTCTAACATCCCAACGGGTTAATATCGCCATTGTGGTGAGCACCGCGGTCATGCTTGGCGATGACATCACACAAGTACAGTAACGGACTCCTCAAATGAGTCTGCCGATCGTCAAAAAGGAAACAAAATAAATGCGTCATCGGCTAATTACAGTTACCCGAGAGGGCGCGTTGTTAACAGAGTTAATGTGCGCTGCAACAATTAGTCCTCGCAATTTTTTTTTTATCATTCGACGAAGAATATCCATCACGCCCGACACGAAATTCTTTCAACGATATCCTCAGCTTCGGTTTACAGGTCAATCTATGTCCCTATCCTCACCTATGGTCATGAACTTTGGGTAATGACCAAAAGAACGAGATCGCGGATACAAGCGGCAGATATTAGGTTTCTCCGCAGGGTTGCTGAGCTCATTCTCCGTGACAAGGTGAAGAACACAGAAATTCGGGAGAACCTCAAAGTAGAGTCGCTGCTCCTTCGGATTGAGAGGAGCCAGTTGAGGTGGTTCGGGCTTCTGTTAAGGATGCCCCCTGGAAGGTTCCCCCGGTTAGTCTGCCAGGCACGGCCCACTGGGCAAAGACCTAGAGGCCGACCCAGGACACGCTGAAGGGATTATATCCTTTGGCTGGCCTGGGAAGGCCTGGGAATCCCTCAGGAATAGCTGGAATCTGTTGCTGAGGAAAGTGATGTCTGGTCCACCCTCCTTGGATGGCTAACGCCACGACCCTCACCAGGACAAGCGGTTTAGAAAATGGATAGAAAATGAAACGATTTCTCAGCCAACACAGACACAGTGAACGCTTTGCGCGCTCGGCAATAATAAATCCACACTCTCCTTCCAAAAAGTTGTTTCGCTCCTCAGCAAAAACAAAAGTTATTACTTAACAATTACACAACACACTGTACATATTGATAAATAAAGTAAGCAAAAACTAGTTTGACGTGCCGCGAATTCCTGTCCTGCAGTTTTCCCCCCGGCGCGAGTCGGGGGTCTGCCCCGGCTTGTCGGGGGGAAGATTTACAGACGCGCCGCGGCATCGGGGGAACGAACGCGGGTGCGAGAAATATCGTTCAATCGGCGGCGGCAGGTCCCTGTCAGGGCGACGTCTCTGCGGCCGAGAAAACCACCAGCATGCGCGCCTCTGGGCGACAACGCGACACACACGATGTACGACACGCCCTGCTGACGAGCCGGCTAAGGACGCTCCCGTTAATAAAACCGTGCTCTCTCGCGTACATTCGCAAGCACGCGGAGACTACCAAGCGGTCGTTTTTTTTTATGACTGATGTAGGTTTTCACGGCTCGATTGCGTGACGGTTGCACTTCAGAGCTGTTCTTTCGGGATAGCCGCGTCGCCGAGCGCTCTCCCTCTCTCGCTCGCGACGTTTCGCCTCCCACAGTTGGAAGCATCCTCATCAGGAGAAACTTCGCGAGGGAGAGAGGCACAGCGCTCAGTGACACGGCTATCCCGAAAGAACAGCTCTGAAGAGCAACCAATCAGTCCTCTATATTCAAGAGAAAGAGAGAACATCGTGCACACGCACGGAATCCGTGATCGCGCGTCCTCGGAATGGTTTTTAATTTGGCGAAGCTGACAGTTACGTTTTAAGCCGGATGACGAGGTGAGGACACCGGGGAAGGAGAGGGCCCTGCCGGGCACGTGGCACCGTCGTTTTGTCCGCAAGAAGCTCGAGTTTGTCGACAGATGCAAGTCTCGGGTTTCCACCTGCCAAGTCCTGAAAAACCCTTTCATCAGTTCAGTCCGTTTTCTATAGAGCAATTCCCTAATAGCAATATATCATTATCCAAACATTTCATCCGTACTGAACAAACTTTACCAAATAAATCATGACCGCCCTTCCCTCTCTCCGCTAGACAGACACGCGGACACACACACAGCCAATGTATTAATGCTTTCAGCCTGAGTTGGAAAGCGTCGGAACTCGCTGGTCGGACCGGGCTGTGCAACCCCACTCTAACGAATGGTTGTGTCCCACTTCTCCTTCATCAGCACCCGCTACCTGAGCAGCCAAAAGCAAGTGCCGTCAAACTCAACACGTGTTGTTAATTAAACGTGGAATGTACCATGTGCCCTATTTGGTTAAGGGGTGGGGAGGTGAGGGGGTTAGGGGCTGACAATTCCCACCCTCAATCCAGTGTGTGTGTGCGAGCCACGACTGTTAACAGTTATCGCGACGACTCATTTTCATGTTGTGTAAAGATTGTAACGGTTGTGTTTATTGTTTCTGCGATTTCCTCCTCGCCTCGGTTAAACACTGGCGGGCCTACGTAACCGTCTTCAGTCGGCGCGGCATTGCACTCTAAACTCCGCGCGTGTGTGTGTCTCTAGTGTCATGGATCATTAAGGGCGTTGCACGAGACGGTTTTCAAAGTGTGGAATAATTGTGTGAAAACATTCTCGATGCGCGCGGCTCCCCCCGTACGAAAATAATCGGGGGAGGGATAACGACGCGCAGACTGTCAATTGCATCCATAGTTATAATAATAATAATAGCATTTATATAGCGCCTTTCACCCGAGGGTCACAAAGCGCTGCACAAAGCTGCAGAGAGAACGACATGTCAACAACGACAGAGCACGGAAAATCAGCAAGCTCTGTTTATGAGTTTAGGTCATGTGAAAAAAGTGTGTAAGTGAAGTGCACCCGTCGCTATGTTGGAGCAAACGAGCGAGCACATGCATCACTTAACGTAAAAGATGGTACCGACGTTTCGCTGAGGCTTACACTCAGCATCATCAGGCGCTTGGAAAGGATTGAAATCGACGCTGAAGCTCGCGATACCCGCATCGGATCGTTAGTTCGCTCGTAGGAATCAAACCGATCTGATTTCGTACCTATACCTGGGCCACGTCATCCCTGCAGCCATTAGAGGCACGAGCATTTGCCAACTATTTCAACAAAAAGGTCATTCAATCAAATCATCGTCATTATCAGTAGCCGCTGAATCCTGTACAGGATGGGTTCAGAGGTCAGTGCTCTCTGACCTCTGGAACCCATCAATTTCACTCGGCTCTTCGCTAACGGGCCGCAGTAACGCTGCTGTAAACCCCGTTAGAATTCCAACTGCGGCGAGCGGAATTTCTTGGCGAGCATATTCGCGCATAAATTGACGAACTTTTTACAATTCATTTCTTCTCCCCCCCCCGCCCAAACTATGAGCGTAAATCATTCCGACTATACCGACTGTGGAAAATATGAGTCGATGACAATGGCTGTGTGTCTACGCCGCCTCAGAGCCAAGCTAATTGCTTTTCTTCTCAAAGTTAAAGCGCGTGAAGCTCCGCGAAGCGTTTTCAGCTCGTACCGCGCGTTGATTTTTTTCCCGACACGATGACATCCTGTGTACCGTTACGTTCCACATGTTTACAGGCTTCTTTCAGCGAGTGAAGAGTTGAATTAGTTCCTGAAGCAGCTCGCTAAACACGGGAGCGAAACGTCGTTCCGAACCACCGCGAGGTACAAACCCAGTAGCACATCGGAGAGCTGCACAGTAAAGGTCCCCCCCCCGTATAGCCTTAACAGACTGTAGGGTCAAGTTCCGTTAGCGAGTACAACTGGTAAAACCTGCGCGGTCATCGCGAACGTCATAGTGGCGCAAGTATTCGTTCATGATCAGTCCCCTGCTTAAATCTTCAGAGTCACGATGAGCTGGAGACCATCACGGCAAACACAGGTGGCAAGGCATGGCTATATCCAGGATGGGATGCCAGTCCATCACAGGGCATCTGGGCGATGCGGTCAGCAGGCCAAATAACCTAGGCAGCGGCGTGTGTCTTGGGACTGTGGAATGAAACTGGAATACCAGGCGGAGAGAACGTGCAAACTCCACCCAGAAAGGCGCCCGAGCTGGGAATCGAACCGAGGGCCTTATTTCTGTGAGGCGGCAGCGCTACTCACTGCACCCCCAAAGTGAGCAAGTAAATCAGGTAAATAAGCAGCGGAGAGTGTCGATGCCTGTGCCACCTCCCAGGCACAGTCTGCACATGCAGGAGGTCAGGGTTGGGAGCTCCGGTCTCAAATTACCACGGGGCTGCAGGAGATGAACCAATGACCCCACGGCGAACAAAAAAAATATCAGTGCCAAACACACTGACCACAAAACCGCAACACTGCCCAGCCCTTCCAAAAATTGACGCAAGGAATAAGCAAAACGAGTTTTTTTTTATATTGCAATGTTTTTAAATAATTATTTGTGGTTTCTATTAAAGACAGAAGGGAAGCACAAATGGACTTGCTACCCAGCCGTCTCTTGTTTGAGTCGATCTCCCGGCGCGGCAGTTTAAATAATCGGGCGAGTTTCTCAAAAACGGCCCGCCCAACCGCCCACCACCTCTGTCAACCGAAGAGTGTAAACGGGTACGACACCGCTGGTCAATAGACAGCCGGCGCCGGTTGTGTTGACGTGACCTGCGAGTGAAGTATGGTCAAATCTGCGCGGTCGGATAACTGGTGCTTCCGTCGACTGTGTCAAAACACCACGCGGCAGGGGGGGGACACGGACACACACCATCGTGACGCAACAAGCGTTTAAAAAAAGCTACCGACCAGGATGGTGAAGTATGGTCAAACAACCCCCGTGACATGAGAGGTGTGTCGGGTGGCTTCATTCATCACGGGCAGCACCGTTCCCCTTCCGCTAAATCCCGGGACTCACCGCACGACACATCCCTCCCATGCGGCGCTCGTGCAACAAACCATTCAAGACCACGGTGTGGCAAATGAGTCTGAGAGCAGCTTCTAAATTTACCTCCTCCAGGCTCACCCGAAGTCTGGGTAGAAACGACGGAACAAAAAAAAAATCTAGGTCATATTTCTTGAAATGCAGACATTTTCGAGCATTAGCCTGGAGGGCTGCTTCTTTTTTTTTGTATCACCCCCCCACCACCACCGAGCTCACAAAACACGTGCTTTGGTGGGTGCAACCTCTCTCTCGGAGCGATACTTCAAAAGCCAGGCACCGCGGGGGCCACTTGGAGCCGCCGCTCGTTACTCGGTCTGACCGAACACTCGTCCGGAACACAGAGGGAGGAGAGGGCAGCGAGGTGGGGTTGCCACCGCCGAGGTACAAAATATAATAACGCGGAGCGTTGCCACAGGGACGGATATAAGCCGCGCGGAATAGCGTGCTCGCAAACGGCACGAAGGCGCGGCGCCCACCGTGCTTCGCGCGCGTAGGTCATGCGGTCGCCACGTGGCGTTTAGCGATGATCCGTCAATCAAACCGTCGACGTCGATTTGTCGGGCGGAAAAAAATCCCGTTTAGCCAGTTGCCCAGCTAGTTTGGAAAGGAGATCCGCGCGATGCGATCAGCGCGCTGAACAAGAACAGCATCAATGTGATGCGTGCAGAGCAACGGGCAGTGATGGGTCGCGTTCGATCTACGAGGAACAAGAATCAGCCGAGAAGAAAGATTAACGATTGTAACAAAGTAAAGGCGTTGTCCAGGCCACCGTCTCAAGCGCTGAACGTGTGGCTGAGCTCGTGCTTTGGACAAGGTTTGAGAGAGCACTGAGCGTGCCATTATGTGATGCCGCAACATGCTTGTAAGGCATGATGGCGAGCTGTGGCTTTTTACCGTTCGAGAGCGGCGCTCCGTTGCGCGTCGTTAAATCTATTTGTTTCCGGCGAACGAGCGCTTTCCCCGCCGCGTTGGGTATTGTCGTCATTTACGGAAAGTGCTGGATTTGAATGTCACGAGAAGAGGAACACACCGGCTCACGATGCCCCAGGGAGGGGAGAATTCCACGAAACCGCATCATTTTGCGAGGCGATTCTTTACGCAACTGAACATAAAAAACCCCACACGCGTTACTTCTTACTTTTGCACGGAGCTTCACAATACCTATGGGTGAAGGGCGCTTTAGACATGTTATTTTAAAAAAAAAACGCCAAAAAAAATTGTTGCTGATTTTCCGTTCTCTGTCGTTGTTGACATGTCGTTCTCTCCGCAGCCCTGTGCGGTGCTTTGTGACCCTCGGGTGAAAAACGCTCTATAAATGTTATTATTATTATTATTATCGAACCTCGTGACGACGCACAGATTTTGCAGTTGAGGTTATGCAATAAAAACGCAGGATGATGAATCCTGGGGAAAAACCAGGACAGGTGGCAACCTTAACCGGCGGGGTGTCGGAACGACCGGCTCCGCCCGGCTGAGTTAGACGAAGTGGAAACGGGACGCCCGGCTTGGATCGCTCCGGATTCAAATCCGTTTAATCTGCGGCGCACACAGCGCGCGTAACCGAAGCTCTTGCTCCGAGTTCATCCAGCCGCGATGGACCTGTCAGCCCTGCCGGAGAGAAGCGGTGCGGTCGCTTCATCGCGGTCGCTCGATGAGACTGCCGTTCCTACCATTTGCGCTGCTGGTCTGCTCAACGGACACGCGACAAGATTGAGATGCGTTCTCCGTAGCGGTTGTTTCGGGACATCGCGTCGATTGTTCCTTCTCTCTCCTCTTCGCGACGTTTCGCCTCCCACGTTGGAGGCATCGACAGGCGAAAGAACAGCTTTGGAGAGCGATTCTCTCAAACAACGAGCAGTGACTTTCTACCCCAGTACATGACAAGATTGCCGAGCTGTTATTTAAACAAAACACACGGCTGCTGAGAAAAGGCCCAATGGCCCAAAATGCCAAGATAGGTGGATATATCCATAGTAAAGCTCTGTTTATGAGTTTAGGTCATGTGAAACTCATAAACAGAGCTTTACTATGGATAACATTGGTCATGAAAACCTTCGAGTTAAATTTAGATGGATATATGTTAATTATTTCAGTAGAAAAATACCCAGTGAGCTTGCGAGCTCTTTTCGGGATTCCTGTGTTGACACAACAAACGTGCCAAGCGTCGAGCAGCAAACAGTGCTACTTAAAGTTAACGTGTTGCTCGACTACGGCAGGGTTTTGAGAACGTGGGAAGAGAGACGACGGGCGAAACGAGAGCAGAAAGACGAGTGTTTTGACCTGCATCGGTGGGTTGCAGCCAACAGTGATAAATGTTGTGGTAACTAGATATTGCTCTTCTGTGTGTGCGCGCGTGTGTGATGTGCGGGTAATTAACGACGCGTTTGAATCGCACCGGTATGTGTAATCGAGCAGGGCATCGCGGCGGTGCCTACGTGGAACCCGCAGCGCGGAGGTGGAGCGCGGAACGGACGAGAGATCAAACGGCGCATCTGGACCAACGGAGTCGACGCCAGCACGGGCGGACGAGTAACGAGGAGAGTGGTTGCCGGGTGACCGAGCGGGGTGACTCGAGTGAATCACCGAGCGATGATGGATCATCAATCAACCTTGATCGCTGCTTTACATCTTCATCTATATTTAGATATCAATACGCGATGCAGCAAGTGTTTCACATGTGTGTTGCGTGGGTGTCTGTACTGAGGGTATCGGGTTCAAATCCTTCATAGGAGCGAATTTAATCGCCACAACATCGAGGCGCCAAGGCCTTATTTAAGCTTTAAGTCGCACTTGTTGATTACTATTCTGAAATGTTTATACTATTTCAGCTTTAAATTCTCACTTTTGCACTAGTACCAGGAATCCTGCAAAGAGCTTGCAAGTTCACTGGGTATTTGTTTCTGTAATAATAAACACACAGTATATCTATCAACCCTGTCAAGCACTCTTCCACCTTAATCCTGATGTCAGAGGGACGTGTTACACGCTTGGAACAAGATCGCCCGTAGGCCGGGTACGCTGCTGGTTCAGTCAACCATGGAGTGAAATAAGACATGGGTGGCTCCACCCAGGCGCGTCGCAGCCGCGGGTGTCGCAGAAAAAAGTGGGGGGGATGGAATCATGTTTCTGTGAAAGTGAGGGTGTGGCAACACCCGCAACCCCCGCGGCTGCGACGCGCCTGGCTCCACCACAGACATGACGGCCGTTTTCCAACTTTCCAACATCAACAACAAAAACTCACAACACATTCTCAGAAATGCCACCGTACCGTTTGAACCCACACACCCGCCACCCGGGCTTTTAGGGGCAGCAAATGCTGGGGCCGCATTCCCACGGGATTGACTTTTTTTTCAAGAACCGTGCGATAATTTATCAAAATACGCTCGCACACTGTTGCCGGTGTTCTCGAATAATCTTTTTCGGTAAACATTTCGTGAAACTTGTCAGAAGCCTTGCGGTCGTAAGTTGCACGCGCGCGAGTTTTAACATCGCGGCGATAGAGCGCTTAACGCTAACCAGACGCGCGCCGTGGTACGGTTTCATTTATTCCAGCGGCCAGGGGCCTGCGATGTGACAAGGCGCATTAAAACGCCGGAGTCGGCCGGCGAATTCTGGCCTCGGAAAACCCCGTTAGCTCAACTGCGTAAACTCGAGCACATTTGGAGCGGTACCAAGTTTTTAACGGGGCGTCTTTAAAAATCTACGAAGCAAATTGATGCACGGCAATTTACCGCGAGCGTTCTTGCGCGTTTCTAAAGTGCGGCTTCGCGGCGCATTCCGTAAGCAAGGACTCGTCGGCAATTATCGTCACTTATAATTTGCGCGCGTAAATTTCACGTTTGCTTTCATTACGGTTTTTTTTCCTCCGTTCGTGCGTGGTGGAATTGTTCGCGCGCCGGACTTGGAATCCTGCAGGTCGCCGGTTCAGTTCGATCCCCCGGCGTGGCAGTTGATGCAACAATGCAAGTTTGTTAGATTCCACCTCCCCCTACTACCACCACCACAGCCGTGTATGTCCTCAGAAAAAGTATAAATGCTTTTGCCGTCTTTGGTAAATCGGCAAGTCGCGTGCGGTGGATATTAAGTGAAGGTATTCCAACCTCTACCAAGACGTATGGTCAGCGTGGAAGAGTAGGCCAACCAACAAACTGGTTAAATTAGTAATTTTTATACGCTCCATTTTTTTTGTCAATTTGCGTGTTGTGTCGCAGGAATCCTGTAAAGAGCTTGCAGGCTCACTGGGTATTTTTCTGCTGTAATAATACACATCTATCATAGGGGCTCTCGTGACTGGAAGTTCTTTCCACCAGCAGTGGCGTGAGCGAGCAATTGCAGGGTCACACCGTGATCCTTACTTGCCGTTACTTTAACGAGATGTAATGTTTCCGCGAGATCGCGGATACAAGCGGCAGAAATGAGGTTTCTCCGCAGGGTTGCTGGGCTCACTCTCCGTGATAAAGTGAGGAGCACAGAAATC
>JAZEWU010000042.1:1558062-1569595 GCA_036362915.1 Geotria australis
GGGTCACAAAGCGCTGCACAAGGGCCTCGAAGAGGACGGCATGTCAACAACGAAAGAAAATAACAATACAAACCAAAGAAACAGAAAATAAATGATTAAGGCTACTTCGAACACATGCAGCAGATATATGTAACACATGATGGCCCTTAAACACTTCCCCCTGCTGTGGATATGAGTAAACACGTGGGTTGATACTGACTTAACGTTTATCTTTTTGGGCGAGCATTTCCAATTTCCAACGTTGCATTTTAAAAAAAAAACCGTTTCAGGTATGTTTGTTTTCTTTGCTGGAATAAATGTACATATTTTTTTGGAAAGTGACCACAATCCAGGCCTTTTACTTATTTTAAGGGCTACATACAAATTATGCCATAATGTATGAAAGTGAAGCGTTTAAGGCTACCCCGAAATGTGCAGCAAATCTTAGTGAACATACGGAAATCAAACGTACCTTTGGTCTGCTTGGAAAATCATACTCCAGCCTTGAAGAATTTCCTGCAAAACAGAGCGGATGTCTGTTAATCGTAAAGCTCGTAATATCGACCCAATATTAACACAAACAATAAAGTATCCAAGTAGGCCTCGGCATACACCAAGAATTACCTTTTCAACAACATCAACAATAATAATATTCTTATACTGGGTTCCAGCTGTGAGGTGAGCAGCGGCGTAGCGCGTGGAGCATTGCGACACGAACCCAAGACCACCCGACTTCGATTCACGACCACAACCAATATCGGTGGGTGGCTAGCGATATCTGAACCGGTTCTGGCCACGACCATCTGGAGCCAAAAGTACGCACTAGAGGGCTTCTCCAGAGTTTCCTTTTGTGGAGGTCCTACAACCAGCAGTGGTGGGAGCAAGTCATTTCAGAGGTGAACCTTTAATGTTTACATGTTCTTACCCTTCATTGCTTCGGTCAGCGTATTATGGAGCGGCCGTGGGCAATCGCAACGATGGACACGTGGTTAAATGAACTTGGACAGGCAATATATCCGTGGTAATGCCGCCCGAGGTGGGGTTATTGCCGCATCAGAACAATATCACAAGCGCCAATGGTGAGAAATACTGTAATTCGCGGCGATGATGGTAAGCTTGCGATGCATCCCCCAACGGACCGAGATAAATTGAATTCTGCAGCATTAATAGCCAGCTTAATGTTTTAAGAGATTGGAAATATTCCTCTATGACAGTGATAAAGCTAGGTTCGCTTAGCATTGACAGTCACAACATTTGTCAGTCAAGACAAGGCTTGCCGATAATTTGCTTTAAAACAGTTTTTGAAAAGCTCCAGTGGATACTGCTCATTATCATTACGCTTTAAGTGACTCGTAAGAGGCAATATGTTTAAAAAGTTACGAGTTTGCGAGATTTTTAAAATGCCGATGACATTCAGCCGAATTCCCATAAGATGTCGGGAGGGTAAGTTTTTAAATTCCAATGGTACCCTGCGGGGACTTGAGAAGAAACACAGCCAGTCCTTATTAGGGTTTGTCTTAAATTCTCATTGGATGCCGAGGAAACTAAAGTTACAAATGGGAAGCAGGACTTGTGATTGTATATTTTGAGGGCCTTGCCGACTATATGTTTCTGATATCCTTATCGGGGTAAATTAAACCAGGTCCATTTAACCAGGTCCATTGTATATGCTGCGGTCTCTGATTCGGTTGCGGTTGAAAAACGGACAAAGTTTCTTAAATCCCACCCGTGTCTGTCTACCCAAGCGGTAGAAATTAGCACACCACATTCAGTCAATCGGCTGGTCAAAGTGTGGGCCGGGGGGTGAAGGTAGAAGCGTTCGAGTCGCGATCCCTGTCAAGTAATACTTGGTATTACCTGAAAATTCTACCAAACACTTCGAAACCGAGCTGAAAGACAACGATGTCCAGAAGCTCAACAGACGCCAGAAGCCCCTCAGTCTGGAGCAAGAAGAGAGGCCAATGCCCGCCTCTAAGGCCAGCACTGACTATTATATCTCTAAATGTCGAAGGGCTGTCTGCAACTAAATAAGAACTTGTTGCAATGGAGAAACTGTCATATCACCATCGCGCTTCGAATCGGCTGGTCAAAAAGTGTGGGCAACTCCCACGTCCTCCGCGACGTGTGACCAGCGTGAAAGAGAAGGTCCAAACACCAGCCGGACCTCCTTCGAGTGAAAGACGGTAGGGCCAGCAGTGGCGCTCCGTCGCTCGATTCCTTCAACGCTAAGCGTGCGGCTCGCTGCCACAAGACTCTCCTCCGTTCGTGCCGTCAATTCGAAACGAGGGCGCCTGGCAGCCTTGGTTACGTAAGGTTCAGCCAGGGGATCTCCGAGGCGCACAGCGCCGTCGGTGCCAGAGTTCCCCCCCGGGGGCTCATCCAGTGCTCTGTCTGCAATTTCACTCGGCGCAAAATATGACATCAGTTTTCTTTCGTCGGCAACGGCGCTCTCTGTACGGTTATTGAGCTGCGAGCGTTTTGTTTGCTTGCGGTTAGCGGCGTGTTTGTGTTTACGGTTTGTGTGTCGGTTAGCGGCGTGTTAGTGTGTTTACGTTCGGCCGGACCGTCGGAAAAGATGGGGCCCCCACCACAAGCGAGGAAGCCGTACACCACACGACCTTTTGGAACGCTCTCTTGCAAGCCCCCACCCCTCTCTGGCTACGTCAGTGCTGACAGTTTATTTAAACCAACGTGTTTTTGCCAAGCGAAAATACTCACGGTCGAACCTCATTTTTTTGTTTGAAAAAAATAATAATTAAAAAATAAGTCTTACTGGAAAAATATCTTCCCGCCCTCCCTCTCCAAGAGTACAGTATCTGTTTTATTTTCACCAGTTCGTGCTACATTAGTTTAATGTAGGTTGTTTACGTGCTGTACTTTTTAGAGTATGCTAGAATTACTTTGAAATGTTATTACTTACAAACAATACATTTCTCTAAAAGCCTGATTCCTTGTACAACATATATTCAGATGATATTACTTCAAAAGTTTATTGGCCCTGACAAGAATATAGTTTGCAGAAAATAAGCTTAGTTTCCACTGGAAAATGACAAACGTACACTGACAAAGCGGTACCCATGTGTGTTGGGTCGTTTTATTGGATTGTGCAATGTTTTGAAAGCAGGGATAAAAGTCACCGGCTTGAAAGCTGCAGCAAAATAATCTAAAGAAACAAAGCTTACAACCAATAAGACAACCGTCCGTTCTGGAACCCCAATTCAATACTCTTGCCTTTGACCACCCAGATGCCGAAATATACAGTAACAGCAATCATGTGGTTCCAGGCCGAATATGTGCCCACTGCAGATGCCAGATAATTCAAAGGCTCTGATTAAATATAATAACGCGGAATGGCCATCATCCCCCTCCCCATACTTCCGTCGTGTATTTGTACACGAAACCGGATGCCGCCGTTAAAACTGCTCAATGTCACAACCCTGCTGTCACGTAGAGAGCAAAAGAGAAGCCACAGTCCAACAACAGATATTTGACCGGGTCCCGCCCTCCTTCCCTCCCTCCGCTCTAAGTGGAACACTTGCACACGTGTGACTTCTTACGAAGGCCACTTGCGGCTTGGAAGGCTGCACAAAGTCTCACATGAATTCGCATCCCCCACCCCAACCCCCATCCCCCAACCCCAAAAAAGCTTTGAAAAGGGGAATTAAAAGTATGCGTGAGTTAGCACCGAAGGTAAAGGCGCAGCCCTGCAACTGCTGCGTCACGCCACTGCTGGCAGAAGCGGAGATCTGGAGAGCCCCCTCTAATGGGTCGACTCTTGCACGCTGGCCAGACGTCGTGGAAGAGTGGGGAGTGTCCACACTTTACCCCACCACAGGCGACGCGACAAAACACATTCACCGTGGCAAACTCCATAGACCTCGGTGGATAAACAGAGGTGGAGGATTCAGGGAGTCTCAAAAAAATCCGCATTATTTCAGCTTCCGCGTCGGCAGATCGAATCGACCCGGTGACCTCGAGCCCGTTACACCACGACAGTATCCCCCGTTTGTAGAGTATAAAACTTTCAACAACGTACGTATTTATAAATAGATGTTTATTATTACAGCAGTACAGTGCCGGTGTGCTACGTAAGCGGTGTACGGTTGAAGCTAGCACACCGTTAAACTGTAAGAATAATAATGCACTGTACTTTATTTTATTGACTTGAAGGGGAGTGGTGGCACAGTGGTTAGCGCCGTGCACGAGGGATCCAGCGACCTCGGTTGGATTTCAGGCCACAGCCAACTTTGGTAGCGAGCGGTATCTTAACTCGTTCTGGACAGTCTCCCTGAACTCCCCAACTTAGTCAACGCACGCTGACCAGCGTGGTGAAGTATAGTCAAACATTCCCAATGACGTACATGGCACGGAGAGATCTTTATCCAGCGGTGAAGGTTATTATCATTATTCATTTTATTGCCAAACAGGAATAATTATTAATATTATTTCAGCAACGAAACGCAGTCGCCACACAGCGTTAAAAATCTAATCCCTTGCGAACTCCAAATGAATTATTAAGAACCCTGCAGCAGGGACATGAAAAAGCCTGTAGTATTCTGCGTGCCGTTTCTACGATTATAATTTCATTTCTTCCCCCACCCACCCACCCACCCTCCAAAGCGCCACGGACTCGAGAAGTTGAAGAATTAAAACCGTTGCCAAGAAACCTGCCACCCGTGGCGATTTCTCTCTCGTCGAGTTTCTCGTGAGTGCAAAGAGCAATTTAACATTAGTCGTCACGGCGGCGCTATTCCCTCGCCACTTCGCGAACGGGTCGACACAATTATTTCCATTACGATTTATTTTTCTTAGCGCACGCGGTGTTCTTCATCACTTTAATGAGGTCGCACGCGCCTAACGCGCCGAAACGTGAGCGCGTTCGCGGGCGCCGCTTTCGGCGATTGATGCGAATTTCGCCAACACCAACCTACAATTTTTCACCGATGATGAGATGATGATAATCCATCCATCCGTTGCCAGAAACCGCTTAATCCTGTACAGGGTCGCGGTGAGCCGGAGCCTATCACGGCAGACACAGGGCGCACGGCAAGGCTATACTTTACGATGCGCCGCCAGTACATCACAGATAATGATAATGACTAAATATTCATAATTTCTAGTAATTACTTTTTTCTAGAGATGGGGGGCAGTCACGTGGATTTCCAGCGTCAAACCACCAGACACTGCATCCCGATATATTATGACGGTATCCGTCAATCAACTAATTAGTGATTTTTAATTGCGGGAGAAAACCGGAGAACCTGGAGGAAACCCATGCAAAAACAGGGGGGGAACACACAAACTCGACACTCGTGACCCGCCAATCGTTTCACGAACCGGAACGTGACAGAAACTTTCCTGAAAATTCCACCAGCTGACACGTGTGCGTCCGCTATCTTTTAGGGTCCTCACTCACAGTTGCAAGTTGCAGAACGACACCCGTGACGAAACAGTGTCACCTACGCTTGAATGTTGTCCGCTCAAGTTTCCTCGGCGAATGTTTGACCCCCCCCCCCTTGTGCTTCGCCGTCGACGGAATGTTTCGTGGCGTAATTACGACGCGTGCAATAATAGCGACGGTGAGAAGCGGACACGGGCGCCGAATATTGCCACGGATAGCTTGCGAAGGCCGCGTTACACACCAGCGCCATAGCGTGGGAGGGTGGTGGTGGTGGGAAGAGAGGCCGGGTGCTGGAAGAGGCCGAGGCTCAGTGCCCATTCGACATTTTTAGTAGATTCCAAAAATGTTGGTAGGGTATTTAAAACCGCCGGCGGTTATTCTTTCTTAGTATTTACACGCAAATTTCACACCGCCGCCGCCGCCGCGCAACCCTCGGTTGAATTCGCAAGCTCTCGCGCGACAAGCAAGCAAGCAAAGGCCACTGGCAATCGCTGCAAGGGGCCGGATAAATTTAGCAACGGGGTACACAATTCTGCTAACGCGGGGGTCTTGCGGAGCTTTATCCCGAGTCGCACGAAGGCGAGCGCTGGGGCAGAACGCGCGACGGACGCGGTCGGAGGCGATCGATCCCCTCTTTCTCTTCAGAAACCTCGTAGTTTGTTCCTTTCTTGCCCAACGGCCAGGCTCGCCGACGGCACACGAGCGACGCGCGTTCACACGACTTCAATTAAGACCGCGAGCCGAAGGCCCGGTTTTACTGCCGCTCTCACGTGACGCGGCCAATAAAAGCGCGTTCGGTAATTCACGGTGTTCCGTGAAATGTACATTAAACTCTATTAATGACACCTGACTGAGGGCGCTCGGAAATGCCAGGGCCGCCTTGTTATGGGTTAATAAAAAAATATAGTGTGTTGGGGGGGGGGATTTTAATTCGTCCCGCGTGTGCGAGATTACACGGAGCGACTCGCTCCAGTACTCGGTAGCCAGGATGTGGTCTGCGGAATCGCTCGGAAACCGGCGGGCCACACTCTCGCCCCACAGGAAGTGTCTTTGGCAAAACCGTGTCATTAACGGTGTCGCCAGACTCCGCATTGTTCCTCGGCTCGCCCACCGCTAAAAGTTCAGTCCTCCGAGGACCACTCGGAGCTGTGAAAAAAAACCAAAACACCGACACGTTTCCTGACGTCCTGCTAGGATTGACACCTGTCTGGTTACCATCCCCACCCCCACGCCTCCCCAGGATCGTTCTCGTTTTTGAGGAGGCAGCTTTTGTTGGGGAAATTTTTAAGTTTTCCTGGAACAAGTCATTATTCAAAGTCCGGCTTTTGGCCAACAACACAGGGTTACAGAGTCATCTCTCTTTCTCTCATTCTGTTAACCTCCAAGACGTCTCGGTTATTACGTGTGCCTCCAAGGTGGGAAACCCAGGTCTTGCCTATCGGAGATGTTTTTTTTCCCTTGGAGCAACAGCGGCGAGACAGATACCCCCCTCCGTTAGCCGTGACATGCCCCGAACGTGACAAAATACTGTCCAACAAAAAGCATCTTAATCGCAAACAGTTGTTCTTGCTTTGTTCCATCGGTGTTTTTGGCTTTAGAAATATTCTGAAATGCAAATATTTTGCGCTGCCACATCAAAACTAAAAATTCTAAGTCTACAGAAGTCGGCAGCCATGACTGCACTAACAAAACGTGTTCAAGGTTAAAGAATACAAGGCATAAACCAGATCATGGCAGAATTTTAATAGTACCTTATAGATTCCGAGATGTAATTTGAATTTCTATTAGTAAAATGTGAACATCTTCTAATATATATAAGTAATAGGATATGAATAATGGTGTCACACAAAAGACTAATGGAAATTATTTAATACAGTGTATTATAGAAATGTAATAATAGTTGGTTTAGCGCGCACATCACTTGTATAACAATGAGCCCAAGTATATTACTCATGATTTTCAAGAATTGGCAAATAAAGTTGTATATGTATTCAAGTGAGTTTATGGTTTGAAATAAAATGTCATATAAACTGAGAACATAGTTCGTTAGAATACAGGCTTACAGTGAGTTGACAAAAACATTAAAAATAGTAGAAAAATGTGCGATGCCGAAGGGTAATGGTTGGCAGACCGGCCATGCGACGTTTCGCCTCCCAAATTGGAGGCATCATCAGGTTTCTCAGAGAAGAGGAACGTGTGACACTGCTATCCCAAAAAGAGCACTTACGATCAACTCTTTTAATGTCGAATTAAATTAGTGTTGTTGAATATTGTTCTTTCAAGGCAGTTAACAAATGCTAACTTAACAATGGATGCTTTTGGGCTCAGATCGTTTGAGTAAAAACCCTCCTCCACCCGACGTGGCCAGATTAATCAAGCCGTCACTCGATGTAGAGACGTGTCGATTTATTACCGCTTTCAGCGCACACAGTGTGCTTACGCGATCTGACCCAAATACGTCAATTATGAATCATAACATTGGTCGTGAAAGCCTACGTGTTGAAAAAGCTAACTTGTTGTTATACGCTGGCAACGAACATCTGTTTGGTCAGCTGGAAACTCATGCCTCGCATTGCTCACTGAGGTTCATTAACAGTGCAGAGGGCCTTGAAACCTTTGGGGGCTGCGTGCCTAGGTGGGCGAGTCGTTAGCTGGGTGGCTGTATGGACGGCTCAGTGGGTTATTGGCTGGGCGGATTGGTAGGTGGCTGTTTAGCTAGGTGGCTGGCTGACTGGGTGGTTAAACGGGTGCTTAAACGGGTAGTAAAGCGGCTGGCTGGGTGTGTGGGTGGATGGGTGGCTCGGTGGGTGGGTGGCTGGCTGGGTGGTTGAAAGGGCGACTGTGGTTTAATTGACAGAAGAGCAGCTGGCTGGGTGTGTGGGTCGAGGGGGTGTGTGGGTCGCTGACTGGGTGGCTGGATGAAGCGGTAGTGGAGTGTCTGGTTGGGTGTGTACGTGGGTGGCTGGGCAGGTTTTGGATTGAAGCAGGGTGGTGTGGGTGGATGGGTGGCTAGGTGGATCGCTGACTGGGTGGCTGGATGGCTGAAGCAGTAGTGGAGTGGCTGGCTGGGTGTCTCGGCAGGTTCGGATTGAAGCAGGGGTGGTAAAGGGCTGCGAATCGGACTCGCGAACGCGTAGAAGCGCCGCTGAAATCCGCGTGGAAATTTACAGACGCGAAGTAAAAACCCACGCGGCTAACCGCGCGAATTCTGTAAATACCTCCGAAGCCATTCTAATGCAAAACGCGCGCGAATTTTTCCTTTATAAATTATAATTTTTGCAAGGAGGTTGCGGGCGCGCAGGCAAAGCCTGCAAACTTACGTGGGGGTCAATCAGCGTTGCACTTACCGCATCAGGCATATTCTACGGTTGTCAAGGCCGGTTTAAAACCATTACGGTTCGCTTTTCATTCACACATAAAGGCCGGGATATTTTCCAAGCCGACATACGCTAACAATGTGAGCGCAGGAGAGCAGTTAGTGGCAGCTCCCAGCACTGCCGCTGTTAATGAGGCGTGCGTGCGTCTGTGGGGGTGATCGGTCGGTGACGCAGTGGATCATCGCACGGAGCCCCAAACCCGGCCACCAGAGTTCGATTCTCGCTCGCAACCACTAAACGGTGGCGAATATTTCAAACGGTCCCTGCGTCTCCCCTACGTTGACTCTTAAATGTATTCCCTGGTGCCTGTATATAAACATGAGCTCCGGGGAGACAAAGGCGGCCAGGCCTGGTGGTGTTGGCCACACGACTCCTCCTCTGGGTGTGCTGTGCAGCCTTCATAATTGCCAACTAATGGCACTTTCCCCAACAGCCTGTTCAAGGCTACCCGGGGGATCTTTGTCCTTGTGTGCATGTGTAGATGCAATTGCTCTCACACCAGTGCTTTACTCTCGCCCGGTGATTTACGAGCCGAGATCAAGACGGAACTGTAAGCCCGCCAGGAAACAAGCAAAACGCGCCGCTTTAAGCAATAATGAAATTATCAAAAACAACAGAACTTCCAGTGTGCGTGTGTATCTGGGCCTTTCGGTGGCTGCTTTAGATCTCTGGCCTAGCCCTGGTTTCTAGTACCACAGCCCAGGAATGTGGAGGCTGATCCCTGACCAAATGTGACAGCCAGACTCCCACTGAGGAATGTGTGGGTGGGGGGCTTCGGCAAAAAAACAAGTAATTTAAATTGTTCCTGATTTTTTAAAAAAGAAATTCCTCTCCGTTAGTTACGCGGGATATTCACGCGTACGAGACAGACGTGAACGAAACAATAATAACAGCCGGCACATTACAAATTTCACAAATGAGGGCGAAAGCCTTAGTTTTATAGAAGACGGTGAAATTACGCGGTGTCTTGGCGCCGCCAGTGTAAATTTCGACAGCGAACGTAAACACACTTGTAATCGCGCGGTTCATAAATTCACCTCGGCTCAAAATTATAATTCCCACTTTTGTTTTCTGGCTTTGCTAAATGTTTCACGTGAGCTGGGCGGGCGCGTAAGAGAACTAGACTTTCTTTTTCATTAAACCTTGCCGCCGCCGCACAGGATTAAACAGGAAGTTCTGCAGGCCAAGTCATTTCTCGGCAGTTGAAACACAACAGAAACAGGCGCCTTCTTGGCAGCAACGGTTGGATGGGGCCACGTTGGGGCCCCTGCGTCCTCGGAAAGTGATTGATCCGAGTTTGATAACATACGACGGTAGTTGGTGCTGTCTCTATGAATGCACGTGTGCTGGAAATGCTCTCTCGCTCTCTCTGTGCTTCTGGGTTCGATCCAAGCTCCGTTTTCTTTTTTTGAAGAGAACTACCGATCAAGAAACGTTACTTTCGCCTAGGTCAGCAGCAAAAGTTTTGTCTCGGGGTGGAATCTTTACAGGTTTTTATTTTTGCAAACAGGTTCGGCATTCCGATAGATCCCTGTTGGGGTTCAATGCAGCCACTGGGGTCAAGAAACTGGTGCCACTTTAACCCACTCGCCATAGAAATATGGAGAGTCCATCGGTGACGTGGGGCCTTACGTAGAGAAGGTCACCGCTTCACACTCGAGGAGAATGGGGAGGGGACGGGTGTCCAACGTAGGAGGCGAAACGTCGCGAGGCTGAGAGGGAGAGCGCTCAGTGACACGGCTATCCTGAAAGAACAGCTTTGAAGAGCAACCATCATGAATCGAGTTGTGAAAACCCACATCGGTACAAAAAGTTTTCAAGCCTTGAACTCCAACAACGTACAATTACTGCTGTCTAGGCTCCTTCAGTGGTCGGAGCAGGAATACCAAAACGGCACAGACTCCTGAAGCCCTCTCGTTGTGGTGACGAACAGACATCATTATTTACATTAGCTCCGGAACATACGAGCATCACGCGCGAATAAAATGTAACTGTGTAACGTATTGTTCCGCACTACCCCCCCCACCACCCCACTGTCACCAACCGACAGTAACCGGCGAGGTGAAGTATGGTTATAAAGCCCGCGAGGCATACAGGAACCCTCGCATCCAGCAGCGGAGTGACAAACGGGCCGTACGCACAGACACATGCCGCACAGAAAACGCACGCCGATAATAATAATAGCGTTTTATATAGCGCCTTTCACCCGAGGGTCACAAAGCGCTGCACAAGGGCCGCGAAGAGAACGGCATGTCAACAATGAAAAGTAAATAATTAAATAAAATATTCACACGGCGCTTTTATGAAAGACGCCCAAAGTATTTTTCCCTTTCGCTACGGTTTATTTACAAATTTCGATCGCCTTAATTTGTTTGCGCGACGCTGTTATAGGCGTTTATTAAGCGATTAATATATTTGTTTATGCGTTCACGTCGCACATTCTGGCACAGGGAGTAATCAATTCAGGCCCGCTCTTTACGCGTAGACTCGTAAACAGCGGGTGGGAAACTTTAACACCCAATAGTTGGTTCAGCCTGTGCCATATGCACACACGTTTGCCTACCACTGAGAATAGAGTCTTGTGAGAGGTGGCTTCACAATGGCCATGTTGAAGTGCCGGAGCCAAATAGCGCTGGCTGGTATTTTTCGGTCCAAATCCAGGCCAAAAAAAAAACACCACCAGATAATAAATCAGGTTCTCCTGCAGGTGGCCCGTGAGTCCCAGGGGGTCAGCTGGTACCGCAGACATTCTGGGTTTAAATCCAGGTTCCAGTCG
>JAZEWU010000042.1:1587958-1599368 GCA_036362915.1 Geotria australis
GCCACACCACTCCCACTGCAACTCCCACTAAACCATCACACGACCGACCGCGTTTTGTCCTGTCCCCGCGGCGGATAGACGGAGGCTTCGTGTCCGCGGTTTCATCGCTCGGCTGACTGAACAGCTACCCCTCACCTACTCAACAAATACAAAGATCCCCCCGTATAGCCTTAATCGGTTTTTTTTTTGTTCCTTTGGGTTTTATTTATTTGTCATTGTTGACATGCCGTTCTCTTCGCGGCCCTTGTGCAGCGCTTTGTGACCCTCGGGTGAAAGGCGCTATATAAAACGCTATTATTATTAACAGACTGTTGGAGCAAGAGCACCTATGAAGGTCGACACGGCACACCAGGGGGGTGGGTGGCCAGCACCACGCCCAGCCGCCTTTGTCTCCCTAGTGGCGATGTTTACACAGCCCCCACTAGGTACTCATTTGAGGCTGAGTTGACCTAGGGGAGGCCCAGGACCGGTTTCAGAAAATCGTCACCGGTGTTGGCCGTGAGCGGGATTCGAACTCGGGTCGCAAGATTCGTAGCCCAGTGCGCTAACCACTGGGCTACCGCTCCCCCACTCAATCGCGCACTGAGCAGTTTGCTCACTGCCGGCAGGGTGGCGCAGTGATAACATCTACGCCTCACAGCAAGAAGCTCCCGGGTTCGAATCTCAGCCCGGGCGCCTTTCTGTGTGCAGTTTGTGTGTTCTCCCCTTGTTCTGCGTGGGTTTCCTCCGCAATCTCCGGTTTCCTCCCACCACTTAATTTGTCATTTTCCGAAGAACCAACTCAATCACCCCTCCCCCGATTCAACACCATTCAATCAGTGACTCACTCACACAGTAAACCCACGCGGTGATCCACAATCTCAACCAACTCGATGATTTTACTCCTTCAACTCGTTATCTTATGAAGTCACTCACAGACTCATTCTCTCACTCACTAGCTCACTCACCTACAACGAACTAACTCCCCCGCTTAAGCCACTCACCCTCCCACACGCACCCATTTACACTCAGTCACCCACGCACTCGGGTGATCGATGTTTCACTCTATCCCGGTTTTAATTTGTCATTTTCCGTGCCCCGCTCTCCGTGACAGTGAAGGAGGGAGGGCAGCCGGGTCCGGGCAATGGTGGTGGTGGGTGGGGGGTATTTTCCGGAACTTAGCCCCAGACAGCTCCAGTCGAAGTTCATCTTTGACTCGTTCATTGCTTCATTCCCTCGCCCTGCTTCCCCGTCTGCTCATTCCAAGTGGGGGAATCAGCTGACGCAGACTCATTTCTTCCATTTCTGCGGTTGTGGGTTCCTGCCAGACAGTTGGTCCCCTATGTGGTACCACGTGGCGGAGAGGAACTGTCACGTGGCGCTCTCTGCCACCCACGCTTTACCCCACCACGTGCAAGTTACAGTCAACATAACTTCAATAACTTGAAGCGCTCACGCGCAACCTATGCTCAATGTCAACGTCATCCCCCCCCCGAAGGTGTGCGGTGGGGCAACGATGAAGCGCTGAGTAGCGCTGCCGCCTCACAGCAAGAAGCCACCGGGTTCGAATCCCGGCTCGGGTGCTTTTCTGTGTGGAGTTTGCATGCTCTCTCCCCGCGTCCGCGTGGGTTTTCGGAGGGCACTCCGGTTTTTCTCCCACAGTCCAAAGACATGCTGTTGCATAGGTTAACGAGCCTGCGGACTATATTTCCCCCGGTGCCCTGTGATAGACTGGCGTCCCATCCTGGGTACAGCCCTGCCTTGCGTCCTGTGTTTGCCGGGATAGGCTTCGGGCTCGTCACAACCCTGTACAGGATTACGCGGTTTCTGACAATGGATGGCATGACTACATAAAATCTAAGGGATCAATAAAAATGGGAGGGTCACAAGACACCTGGACCACTCTGTACGTTGAGAGGAACACTTGCATTATAAGACACACAAAGGTAAGGGCCGTGAGTCAACCCACTACTAAGCAGTGTAAGGGGGGCGCTTCAGCAAAACACGTGGCTCGAAAAGAAGGAGGATGACACGGTGGAGTCAAGAATAAAAGCACACCGCTGCTAAGGAACGGAACAATTCCGTGAACACGGCGTGCCGAAGATGGAGCGGCGTTAACCAGCTCGCACGCACGTTCCGGTTGGATTATTGGAAACTCATAATCGATGAAAGGCGGTGGCGTCGGCAGTGTGTCCGCACCACGGCTGATTAACAACCGCGTTTGAACTCGGGACGCCTGGGATGCCTCCAACGTGCGAGGCGAAACGTCGCGATGAAGAGAGAGAGAGGGAGGGAGACCTCAGTGACACGGCTGTCCCGAAATAACAGCTTTGGTAAGCAATCGTGGTTGCTCTTCAGAGCTGTTCTTTCGGGATAGCCGTGTCGAGCGGTCTCCAGCTCTCCCTCGCGACGTTTCGCCTCCCACATCAGTACATTGATGAATAACTCACAATGTGGGTTTTCGCCGGGCACTCCGGTTTTCCTCCGACAGTCCAAAGACACGCTGATGCACAGGTGAATTGGCCTGATGGCTAAATTTCCCCCGGGGCCCTGGGATGGACTAGCGTCCCATTCTGGGTATAGCCCTGCCTTTCGCCCCGTGTCTGCTGTGATAGGCTCCGGCTCACCGCAACCCTGTTCAGGATTAAGCGGTTTCTGAAAACGGATGGATTGATTGCACGCCGCGCTGAGTTTGCCACGAGTGGGTTAATTCCTGTGTTTGGATTGAGTGGGGTTGGGAGGAGGGAGGCAGGAGGAGAGGAGGGTCGTTGAACGCTGACACAGAAAGTGACACAGCGCAGCCGCTAACGCACTCCACGTAATCTGTGAAAATTACAGCGTCCAACGGAAAGCAGCGCGCCTGCCAATGGGTACAGCCTAAAGGTGACCCGCAACAGTCGTAAGTTACGGAGCCCGCGTTCGTGCCAGCGGTGCTGCGAGCGCTTTAGGGGCCCCGAAGTGAGATTTGTTTTTTGTTTGAGAAGTGGCGCTAGGGATAGGTGGGGGGGGGGTGCATATAAATCTTTGGAAGCTTTGTGAAATGACTGAAAAGGTTTATGAAGGTTGCTCTTCGAAGCAACCGTCATAAATAGAGCCGTGAAAACCCCACATCAAATTACAGATGAGGTTTAGACAAGAGTTGGATACGTACTGAAATATATTTTTGAGAATTAACCGGATGGTCCGCATGTCTTGTGACACCCGTTTAATTGACCCCCTAACATATTTTTGTTCACCATTTGCTCATTATTTTTTGTTTCAAATAACCGTTAGTTGTTTATTTCAGATGTCTGATACGAGTTCATATAGCACTGAAGAACGGATTGTAGTGAGGAGCGTACGGGCTCGTGAAAGATTAAAAACCGGAAGAAAAAACAAATATTAAATGGGAGTCACAAAACATCTGGACCATACTGTAGAGATATAGTGACGCGGGAGACGCAGGCAAGTTGGATTACGGGATCGATTCATCGGCGCTCATGTTAATCAGAGCTTGTTATGGTTATTGGGATTTTAATGTAAGCTAATATTCTGCGCGCCCCACTTTATCAATTAAATCAACAGACGCTTGCCGCCCTAAGCTTTCCCATCGGTTTGACTAGGCCCAGCACCGCCACTCACTTTCACCGGACAGGTGCAAACTATAACCTCCGGCTATACCCCCATTCACTTTGCTCAATCAGCCGTGTCAGTGTGGCACGCGCCAAATCAACTCTCCCGAAACGCCCAGGACACGACAGGTGTTACTGATGCGTCCCCATCGCGACACCGGGGCTACAACTTATTCACAATATCCATCCATTTTCAGAAACTGCTTAATCCTGTACAGGGTCGCGGAAAGCCGGAGCCTATCCTGGCAGACACAAGGACGCAAGGCAAGGGAACACCGAGGATGGGACGCCAGTCCATCGCAGGGCGCCTGGGGAAATTTAGTCAGTATGCTAATTAATCTGGCAGCATGTCTTTGGACGGTGGGAGGAAACCGGAGTGCCCGGCGAAAACCCACGCGGACACGGGGAGAACATGTAAACTCCACACAGAAAGGCCCCCGAGCCGAGATACGAAGTCGGGCCCTTCTTGCTGTGAGGCGGCTGCGCTACCCACTACGCCACCGTGCCGCCCCTTATTCATAAAAATACTTTGCATTTCTCATGGCATCTGCTGTTTTTCTGGTTGAGGATCCCAGCAGGAGATTGAGAGCGGCTTCATTGCCAATCAGTCATTTCTCTGCTCGCTTGTAAATTAAATTATGCGAATTTGCCGAGTATCAGTTGACCGCTTAACTGTTGGCTTCATCCCAAGTGCCCCACTTACCATTCCATTTGATATCTTGATTGAGCACAGAATTGCAATTCGATTTAAGAATAATATAACTTTTTTTTTTGTTTATCCATTGTTGTGAACGTAATGGGCTTTTCGTGCCTATTGTGGTCACGTGGACCCATTTGCCTGTTCGGATGTACTGTAACAATGTACTGTACAGCTCTGTCAATCCACTGCTGGATGAATGCTTCCTCACGGTCTGTTCAATCACTCAGTTTTGATTTAAGCTGGAAGCTATTTTTTACAGTTGTCCATCGTGGAGTGGTAAGCAAGTTACAGCATCTCAGGGCACGGGGGAAACGTAATCGGAACAATGAAATTAGGCGGAATGTTTTTCGGACTGTGGGAGGAAACCGGAGTACCCGGCGAAAACACACGCAGACACGGTGACAACGTGAAAACTCCACACGGAAACAGGCACCCGAGGCGGGAATCGAACCCAGTACCTACTTGCTGTGAGACGGTGGTGATGGTGGTAGCGCTCCTCACCATGCCAGCGTGCCCCCAACCCCCGTCCCCCGTGTTGATCGTGGGTGATTCAAGCAGTGAGCAGGAGGAACCGGTTCTGTTATCATCACTCGCCAGCGATGTTCGCCACGGCCAGGAATCAAAGTTGGGCGGCACGGTGGCGTCGTGGGTAGCGCTGCCGCCTCACCGTCCAAAGACATGCTTGCCAGGTTAATTGGCCTACTGACTACATTTCCCCAGGCGCCCTGCGATCGACTGGCGTCTCATCCTCGGTGTTCCCCTGCCTTGGCGCCCTGTGTCTGCCGGGATGGGCTCCGGCTCACCGCGACCCTCCGAGCCGACGGCTGCCCGACTATTGCCGCAGGGCTCCGGCTCACGGTTGTGAGACTCTGAGGGCCCCGTGGGGCCTCGCTCAGCCCAGATTCCCATCTAAGCAAGATCTCAATTTACTGGTAATTATTTGCCCATTCAAATTAAATCCACACGATATAATCCAAATGGAGCTGCTGATTAGTTGACTGGTAAACCCCCTGTGTGGCTGTACGCGCCTGTAGCTCTATCACGGCTGTGTGGACATTAACAACCAAATAAACATCGCCTCGGTCGGCACTGTGACGCAACGCGCCGCCGTCTCACAGCAAGTTCGATTCCCGGCTCAAGTGCCTTACTGCGTGGAGTTTGCACGCTCTCCCAGTGTCCGCGTGGGTTTTTAGCCTGGCACTCCGGTTTTCTCCCACAGTCAGAAAACACGCTGCCTAGGTTAATTGACCAGTCTAAATTACCCCCGGTCCCTTGTGATAAACTGGCG
The DNA here is from genome assembly GCA_036362915.1 of Geotria australis. Taxonomy (NCBI): domain Eukaryota; kingdom Metazoa; phylum Chordata; class Hyperoartia; order Petromyzontiformes; family Geotriidae; genus Geotria; species Geotria australis. Next base: position 1,593,537 of record JAZEWU010000042.1, read on the forward strand.
TCTGATGCTGGGTATAATAATAATTATAATAGCATTTTATATAGCGCCTTTCACCCGAGGGTCACAAAACGCTGCACAAGGGCCGCGAAGAGAACGGCATGTAAACAACCAATAAAAACCAAAGTAACAAAAAATAAATGATTAAGGCTGCTTCGAATATACTGAAAGGTCGTGAAACTGACAATCTTAAGAGCGGCAAAAATCTGCCAGCGTCCCCTAAGATAGTCGTCACTTCCTTAAAGACAAACACGGAGGGAGACAGGGAGGGTGAGCGACAGGGAGAGCCATAGCGACACAGAGACAGGAAGACAGAGAGACAGACACGAGGGGGAAACAACGCCAATCAAATTAAACAATCAACATTGAAGCACAGCGACTCCTGTAGGGGACTAAGTGAGGGGCTGATAATGAATGAGCAAAATAAACGGCCTCGTCTTGGGTCGGGATTGCTATTGGGTGAGGAAATTAAAACCCGCGACTGCCATGAGTGTCTTGTGATTTGGCTGTATTCAGTCGGGAGATGCTATTACGCGATACAGAATTGAATGGCGAATAATTCTGCGGCTGAACGCTGGCAAACGTAATGCGATCGAACACTGATGTACAATGCTGCCGCCTGCTGGCGCGCGACCTTCACTAATAGCCTCAAGTCAAGACTCCAGATTGCGCGTTTTCTCAGCCGACTGCCAATCGCTCGTTAATTACACTCATTCATTGTCAGAAACCGCTTATTTCTCTACAGGGTTGCGGTGAGCTCGAGCCTATCCCGGCATACACAGAGCGCAAGGCAGGGCTGTACCAGTGATGGGACGCCAATCCGTCACAAGGCACGGGGGGTTATTTAGTCCGCAGGCCAATGGAACCTATGCAGCAGCATGTCTTTGGACCTTGGGAGGAAAGCGGAGTGCCCGGCGAAAACCCACGCGGACACGGGGAGAGGCTGAAACACACTACAATCAAGAAGGACTGAACACGTTCTGCCTCGCGTTGACATCGGAACAACACAGACTGCACAATCCCAGCGCACCGCAGGCGTGCAACACAACATGTTTCAGCTAAAACGTTCAGAAGCCCGATGATGCCTCCGGCGTGGGAGGCGAAACGTCGCGAACGAGAGAGCTGCAACACTCGACACGTGCTATCCCTAAATAAGAGCCATGGAAAGCAATTGTCAATCTTTCCATCAACTAATTTCGTTCAGAAAGCAAACACGGCTGCTACCGCAGGAGGGCCACAGCTCGGCACAGCGTGAGTGAAAATATCGCGCCGCGCGAACGCCAAACTTCATCCACACGCCGCGAGATGATTCGACACAGCTTTTCCACTTTGCTCCGTTCAGGTGTGAGCCAATTGATGTAACCCTAGACTGTGGTGCGCGCTACCACTGGTTTACATTAAGCCAATGTTGGCCACCGCGGAAGCAAGCGGGCTTGACCACACAAGCTGTGAATCATCGTTACACTGCAGACGGGAGTTGGTTGTTAGGCCAAGGGTGCACAGACAGAGTTCAGACCCTGTCTGAGCGGGGAATGGCGGCGAAGTGATTCGCGCTGCCAGCTCACAGCAACAAGGGTCCGGGTTCGATTCCCGGCTCGGGTGCCTTTCTGTGTGGAGTTTGCATTGTTCTCTCCCCGTGTCCGCGTGGGTTTTTTTTTTTGCCGAGGGGTAAACAAGTTACAACATCTCAGGGCACCGACGGCAATTTAGTCAGGACAATTAACCTTGGCAACAGCATGTCTTTGAACTCATCTCATTGCCAGAAACCGTTTAATCCTGTACAGGTTGCGGTGAGCCGGAGCCTATCCCGGCAGACACAGGGCGCAAGACATGGCTATACCCATGCTGGGACACCAGTCCATCACAGTTCACCGGGGGGCATTTTAGCCAGCAGGCCAATTAACCTATGTAACAGCATGTCTTTGGACTATGGGAGGAAACCGGAGTGCCCGGCGAAAACCCACGCGGACACGGGGAGAGAACACGCAAACCTCACACAGAGCCGGGAATGGAACGCGGGGCCTTCTTGCGCTACTCAGTGCGCCGCCGTGCCGCCAGATCCTGGAAAAAAACCCGGACAGGTGGCAACCCTATTTGTGACCTTCGCATCACTGTGATGCGAAGGTCACTCGAGCTGGACGACAAGAGCCGAGGGTCCATGTTGAGCAGCGGCCACCAGCGCCAACAACTTTTCTGCACAGAGAGATGCAAGTACAGCAGTGGAGTGCGATAACGCGATTGGCCACATTGTTGCTGGGGGGGAGGGTGGGAGGGAGATATGCCGTTGCAGAAATGTCTGGGCTTCTGGGTCGGATCGCACAATAATGTATCACACTCGTTTGGACGACAAGTTGCTTTTGAACTTTTCTTGGCCATCTCGCTTTAACGACCGCTTTGTAATTCGCTTTCTCCCCTCCTCCTTCCCAACGCCGACTGTCTGGTCAGTGGCCAGCGCGCATACACAACACCGCGCTCGCTAAAGACGACGGCATATGTTTCGGAATCGATGAAACGGCACACAGGCGCCGATAGAGGAACAACGCGCGGCAGGCCCTCGCGCGATATCGACGCATCCCATTGCACGGATTCCTAACAAAATGCGAGCTCATGTTTATAAATTGCAATCCCACTTGCACGACACGCTACAAGACGTGTAACTACAGTGGTTTTTAATAGCCACCTATTATGGGACATCCGTGCACTGTCACGAGGGAAGGAGTATTGTGGGACCCGCTGCAAAGGAAATATTCGGATTTCCTCGTATTGTTTGCAAATCATTTTTTTTGTAAAGGCTGTCATGGTTTGTAGTGATCAACCACTGCAATGTATTGAAGTAGGTTTTCACGGCTCGATTCATGATGGTTGCTCTTCAGAGCTGCTCTTTCGGGATAGCCGTGTCGAGCGATTTCCATCTCTCCCTCGCGACGTTTCGCCTCCCACGTTGGAGGCATCATCAGGCGTTGTGACATCGTCAGGCGTTATGATTTCTCAAACGTGGGAGGCGAAACGTCGCGAGGGAGATCGCTCGACACGGCTACCCCGAAAGAACAGCTCTGAAGAGCAACCAACCACGGTAATGTTTTGCCCGAGCACCACTTTTCTAACACAGAGGGTGGCAGTACTACCATTAATTTTGGAATGTTATGAATAGGTAATGGCAAGTATGTTAGAAGATAATGAATTATACATTGCGCATTTACATAAGTAATTTCCCTTTATTTCCAATTCTCTCCCGGCAGGGGGGAGAGAGAGAGAGAAAAATACTCTTGGAATCGAATGTATAATTAGAAAGGAAAGTTATAAAAAGACATTTCAGATCGTGACATTCATCGTAGATGCAAGCACGTTCCGGCCGCTCGCTGTTACACGAGCCGTGCTCTATTGGGAAATACTTTGAATGTCACCATCAGTCAGTTAGTGAATTCTGGTCGCTGCATATAAATGACGCGCGATGTCTATATGTCAGTATTCATCTTATTGTCAGAAACCGTTTTATCCTCTACACTCTACAGGGTTGCGGTGACCCGGAGCCCATCCCGGCAGACGCAGGGCCCAAGGCAGGGCGCTCTGTGTCTGCCGGGATAGGCTCCGGCTTCACCGTAACCCTCTGGAGGATGACGCGGGTACTGATAATGAATGAAAAGTAAAAGTAGAAGCCGAGTTCTGCAATTTGGACTTTCAAAACATGGAAGTGAATTTAGTTCCGTGAACTCAAATGACCCCGCGTTTGGACACGTTGTAGTCATGTGACTTTGAAGGTCAACTTTAAGAACAGCCAGGTCCTAACGGGGTGTTCTCATGAACAGACGAAGTTCCAAGAAACGAGTTAAATGCTGCCTTTGAAATGGAAACCACAATACATTTTCATCATGCCCTTACGTTGTGATCTAAACTATATTACTGACTCAGTACCGTATTGTCCAGATTAGAAGACACATTTTGGATTTGAAGTCTTTAAAAAGTTTTACACATGGTTGGCTTCTCTATAGGGGCAGCACGGTGGCGCGGTGAGTAGCGCTGCCGCCTCACAGCAAGAAGGTCCCAGGTTCAATCCCGTCTCGGGGGCCTTTCTGCATGTTCTTCCCGTGTCCGCGTGGGTTTTCTCCGGGCACTCCGGTTCCCTGCCACAGTCCAAATACATGCTGCTGCATAGGTTACTTGGCCTGCGAAATAAATTGCCCCCGGTGCCCTGTGATGAACTAGCATCCCATCCTGGGTATAGCCTTGCCTTGCGCCCTGTGTCTGCCGGGATAGGCTCCGGCTCACCGCGACCCTGTACAGGATTAAGCGGTTTCTGACGATATATGGATGGATGGCTTCTCTACAAAGACACTGGCATCTTCTCCACATCACACAACTCCCTCGGTTACAATACTTGAAACAGACTACAGTGAATGTGGCCTCATCTGCCACCAACACATGCAAACACGTTGCTATGAATGTTTGAAGATCAAAACAACACAACTTCATTCCTTTAACGTGTAACGGTTTAGCATTTTGCACATAGCATTCGTCTGTAAATATGTATACTCGCATACCTGGGACATCTACATTTGTGTTGAGAATTAATTTTAAACTACGCTGTATTATTCAAAAGAGCTCGACGATACGTTACTCCGATTGAATCTGGGTTTTTTTTGTTCTGTTACCACGAGCCGAACTCTAAGCATACCAAACCAATTCGGCCAAAGCAGGAAATTCCAAACAGCACATGTAAGTCATGCTGGCTCTCTTTAGGGCCCTTTTGTTGGCAATGTGCACCGCGAAAACAAACTTCCCATCTCGCCGCCTTGTAAAGCGGATGCACGAAAGTCGCTTTGACATTTTTTTGTTGCGACGTCTTGCGCAAAGTGTGCCGAACAGTTAACATTTCACCGGACCTGCCGTTGCAAGTCACATTGCCGGCGTAAGAACCGGGCGGCACGCTGGTGCGGTGAGTAGCGCTGGCGGCTGGGTTCTATTCCCGGCTCGGGCATCATTTTGCGTGTCCGCGTGGGTTTTTGCCGGGTACTCCGGTTTTCTCTCCACGGTCCAAAAAACATGCTGCTGACTAGGTTAATTGTCCTAACTAAATTGCCCCTGGTGCCCTGTGATTGACTGGCGTCCCATCCTGGGTATGGTCCCGCCTTGCGCCCTGTGTCTGCCGGGATGGGCTCCGGCTCACCAAGACCCTGTACAGGATTAGGCGGTTTCTGATATGGAACGAATGAATATCATATCACACGAGCGTGTGAGCATCTGAGCTGTGTAGAAAAGGAAGGCCCATGTTACGGCTGCAACTGCTGCTGCAGAGGCGGCTGCTTCTGCCACCGCTGCAGATCAACACATTCAGCGGCAACAGGGCCAATTTGACGAGCTCACCTGCCTGCTTCCACAGCAGCCTGGACAAGGCAACCGCTCACGAATCAACATCGTGTTAAACTTTTAACAAATTTTAGCCGTAGTTGCTCGAACAAAATGCGGCCAGATAAATTGTTACAGCGTTACATAAACTGGCTATGAAAGCCAAGCATAGAGCCAAATGTATGTTTTATTGTTATTATAAAGGGCTGTGAACGTGTTATGTGACAGCTCCGTGAAGACTGCGATTTCAAACCGGCCTGAAACAAATTAAAACCGCTTTCTGTGTTACCATTCACACCTTGTAGAAAATGATGAATTCTTGAGAACTAAACAATCCGTGTAATAACGGTGACGATATTCATTAAACGTGATAGGCCTTTACCATTGTGTGCATTGGTATGCTGATCAAAATGAACGGATTGAACGGCAATTGCCTTATTTTATACCGAGGTAATATTTTCCAGAGTAATATTCAATCGTGAATAGCGCCAT
>JAZEWU010000042.1:1599477-1626454 GCA_036362915.1 Geotria australis
TAACAAAATACGGCTTATTTAAGCACATCCAGCCGTGCAAACCGACATCATTACAAGTCAATGGGTTAACAAATACACACAATAGAAGGCACCATTAACATCCAAGCGTGGGTTTAAAAAATTAGTTTTTCTGGAGTACGTCCCAACCATGGTATTATAATGTCTGGTAATCCAGCAGCATTTGTTTAATACGCCTGACTGCTCATAAAGCCCAGAAGCTTGAGTCTGGTCCAAAGTTTCCTTTCCGAATCAAATGCTGCCTGATCACATTGATCGAGAAAGCCAAAAGGCTGACGGACAATACAAATTTTATTTTTATGTCGAGACAGAATGGATTTCTGCTTATACCTGTTATTTCACGGAGAATATCTCCCTTATCAAGAAAAATGGACGCGTTAATTATATCTCACTTACAGTCCTAAATTGTTTGACAAACTATGTCCAATAAACAAAGGTACTTCATACCTAGCCCCAACGACTACCCGCACCTTTAAACTCTTTGCAAGGTACGTCCGAAATTTGTGGACCTGTCTGCACATACTTTTGTCAACGTTCACATGTTTGATGGTTGCTCTTCAGAGCTGTTCTTTCGGGATAGCCGTGCCGAGCGCTCTACATCGCTCCCTCGCGACGTTTCCCCTCCCACGTTGAAAGCATCATCAAGGTGGGAGGCAAAACGTCGCAAGGCAGAGAGGGAGAGCGCTCGACACAGCTATTCCGAAAGAACAGCTCTGAAGATCAACCACCATGAATCGAGCCGTGAAAACCCACATCGGTACACTGACGCTTGTTTGTATATTTCCTAAGCGACGGAGGCAGCGGTGAGTCCGTGACACGTGACCGACACAGGTTCTCCTCTCCGTCAGTCGCCGATGACCGAGTCCGGTGGCGATCGAGCACCTCGCCCGGCAGCGGTCGTTCCTCCGAAGACCGTCAAGTGCTGTCTTCTCCACGGAGAGAAAGAGAGACGTAGACGTGCGCACTGAAGATTAAGAGCGAAGCGCCGTTGGCTGTCGTGCAAACCGACGATGACCGTGTTTTTTGTTTTTGTAACACTTGCCACGTGTGTTTGGCGCCCGTCCGTGCCGTTAGCCTCGTTAGGATAAAACAAAGCGACGTGGTGTCAGAAGAATGTGCCCCGTTACGCAAATGGTTCCGAGGCGAGGCGAGCACGGGGGTCTCGTTGCTGACAGGAGACAGTGGAGGCGGCGGGTTCGTAATCGCTAGCAGAGAAGCCGCCCTACGGGCAATGTTGTTCCTGGCGTGTAAGAATATTCATATGACGTCAGGAAGAAGGCAGGAGAGTGCTTAAAAGGGCTGACGGTAATAGGGCAAATGTGGGAATTTAAAGCTGAAAAACTGTTAAAGTTTCAGAATAATAAGCAATAAGTGGGACGTAAAGGTGAAAATAGACATAATAGCTGTTGGTGTTGTGCAGATAAAATTTGCGCTCGTGAAAACCCTGTACTCTCAGTATGGACATACATATATACAAAAAAAACTTGCTAAATTATATATAGTAAATGGTCTTCCATCAACGTGAAGTTGAGTGGTCAGTTCCCCATTGATCGATGAGACCAAAGATCTGCGGTGGAGCTTTTTAGGCGTGGAAATAATTTTTAGATTTGCTTGATGGGAGAGATAATAATAATAATAGCATTTATATAGCGCTTCGGGATGTTACGGCGTTGTAACAGTTAGCACACTGCACTTGCAATCCGTAGGTCACTCGTTTGATCTCTCAGCGTGGCAGTTGAAAGAATTGGCAAGTTTTTAACAAATCCCACCGTACCCATCTCTGTCCGCCCAGCTGAATAAATGTGTAACACCACAGTGAGCTGATTGACAGCTTTCGTGGTGTGAGTTAAAGTGTGGGTATTCCCAACTCTTCAACATGTCTGGTGAGCGTGAAAAAGTAGGTCAAAGCACCCATTGTAAGGATTCTGCAGAGTCCCCTCCAGTGGAGACACTCACCAGTGCTCGCTGCGGCAAGCAATTGCAGGGCTGCACTTTTACCCATGTGACATTCATTTTACCAAGTTAAGTCATGCTCAAACAGCCACCAAGCCTCTACACCAGATGCCAGCCCAGCGTGGCGAAATCGGGAGTCCAGCCTGATGCTGCCTCCAACGCGGGAGGAGAAACGTCACGAAGGAGAGAGGAGGAACGCCCGACACAACTATCCCGAGAGAGCAGCTCTTGAGAGAGATTCTCAGTTGGTATTCCTTCCCCGTAAGGTGCCCTGCCGTCTCAGAATATTCGGTGTAAGAACAAAACAAAATAAAAACAAAAAAACATTAAATAGCGTTACGCTCTAGCGTCGCTCACCGTCAGGGCGCCCACTAGAAGAGGCCGATTTTAGCCGAGCTCCTTCTCGCCGCGGGAATAATGAATTTCTGGAGCAGCTCCAAAACGTCCATCTTCACCTGCGGGCAGAGCCGGGGCAAGCACGCGGTAATCCGGCGAAACAAGTGCCATTAAAGAAACACGTGCGGCTAATTGTCAGTCTGGCCCGCTATCATTTACAGATTTGCATCGCTCACGCTCGGCATCGCGCGCGCGCGCGTGACGGGAAGAATGTCGCAAAATGTCAGGACGTGCGATGGAAACGTTTTTCAATTTGCAACGGTTTGATTTGCAACAACAACAAAAAAGTAACTTTCGCTCCCAATGTCATCTCTGTCATCTGTGGGTGACCGCGCTATTCAAATTGTTATTTTTTTTTACACCACAGACAACAAACAGGGGAAACGGACAGACGCTAATGTATTGATGTAGGTTTGCGCGGCGCGATGTGAATCGCACCGCTGGCGAATTGACACGAGAACGGAACCTCCGCGGAAAATCCAAGGCCGTCTCATTACGGACCAGCGAGCGGGATTCGTTGTGTAGCAACGAGTGACGCTGTCGCCACCGAGACCTCGTTCCCAGTCGCACGCCACACTCCCCACCGCCACAGCAGGCCGAGGTGACACAAACTCAAAGCCGTGTATGTTTCCGCATTAACATATTTCCAAATAGTGCAAGTTTTTTTCCATTCGTGCCATCGGAATCGCTTTCACAAGCTGCTTTTTCGGGAGCCGTATTGATGATGCGGGTAATGCTTCCAACGTGGAGGAGACAATACGTCGCAAAGGAGACAGGAGCAACGCTCGATACGGCTATCCCCAAAGAGCAGCTCTTGAGATCGATTCATATCCATCCATCCATTTTCAGAAACTGCTTAATCCTGTATAGGGTCACGGTACGACTCACATCGTGCCGTGCAAACCTACATCCAATACATTAGCGTCATCATTACAATGATATTACAACCACGCTAGCAGCATCACATAAACAGGTGAGGACGTTGTCGTTCTACTTTCCACAGCTATCAGTGTATCACCCTGTGTCAGAAAATATGCCCAGACTTGTGAAGCCACTCGGAGCGTATATATTATCTTCTTCTTCTTTGCGATTCTTCGAAGCACGATGGTCAGCTTCTGGACATCGTTGTCTTTCAGCTCGGCTTCGAAGTGTTTGGTAGAATTCGCAGGCAACACCAAGTATTACCTGACAGGGATCGCGACGTGAACGCTTCTACCTTGATCCCCATATGTACAGGACATATAGAGGATCGAAATGCCGTTCCTGCGTACAGACCCAGAACGCGCTGACCTGCCTCCAACACACTCCTGCACGGTTGTGTTATACGAACCCTCATTACGCCGTGCTGACGTAACTCCATCCTGTCAGAGGAAGACACCGCAGGGTTCCCTGTGCCCGCGCTTTATAAACACCGAAGCACATATCCGAATGGGACATTCTATTTATATACGGACCTGGAGGAAACCAAGACAAATCCTGTAGGAGTCTTAAAGGAGCTTTAAAGGCGGCTTTGGCTTTTATTGAAACATTCCTTTGAGATCCAATATAAGGCCGGATGCTGCCACTGTGGTGTAGCGGTTAGCAGCAGCACGGTTCGATTCCATCTCGAGGAGAGGCAGTTGAAGCAATGGTGCAAGTTGCTTAAATCACCGCCTCCACCCCACGCCCTCCTCCGCTTCTGTCGACCCAGCGGTAAACGTGGGTACAGCACAACGGGGGATGCAGCGCTTTGTGACCGTCGGGTGAAAGGCGCTATATAAATTGATATTATTATTATCTTTGTCTTTGCGTGTGGTCAGTGATTGGGGGGGGTACCTCTGGGATGTCAATCAGACGACGCAGTTTCTGGTCTCTCCAGTTCCAGTCCAGCACGAGGTACTTGAGGGAGTCGAGCGTCATGCCATCTGCATCGCAACACATCGAACGCAACGGCCGAACAAGGTCATCGGTGGGGCTCTCCGGCGCGCATTCGGGTCGTATCGCGTGCTGCTGGTACGACGTCCGACGTTCCGCTCTCCGTGCCGGAAGCTCTTTAAGTTCCAGTAGAAGCCGCCACTCTCGCCGGCCACGAGGCTTGCGCTGATATAATTCTGTCACGATACGATGTCAAAATTTCACGACGTGACGCTTACCGCGATTATCAGTTTATTGAAAATATTGTTTCGTTTTTTGTGCTATTCTGGTATGAATAAATACTGCTTGATCGTCTCTCAGCTGAAGGTAATTCAACGTAAATCTGTCCTAAGTCAGTTAATTATAAGGCAACCAAACACTCAAAAGTGCACACGTTGTCAGTTGCACAAAAATACATGAAGAACTAGGAAAAGACTGGCGTAGGGAGAATATCAACGTCCCGCAGTCCCCGAAGAAGCTCGCAGGACGTGACGCCAAACAACACGCAGTTTAACCCGAAAACACGTTGGCACAGCTACACAGCGATATCGTGGAAACCCACGCGGCCGTATAATTGGCACTGCTAGCCAGCCGGGAAGCAATGTGTGCAAGATTCTGGACAAAACGGGGTCAAAGGTATTTAAATGCAGCGCGCCAGCTCCCTTTGTCCTGCTGAATCGAAATAAGTGGTGACTGATTTGCTAACTCTAGCAAAAAAAAAAAAAAAGGATTTTTTTTCTCTAATGCATTATTTGGATTACAAACTTCCAAAGCAAAATGTAAATTGCACTAACGTGTATTTCTAATGGTTGGCAGGAGCCTACGGTGGTCTCAACATATAATTTGGCGAAAGCGGCTTTATACAGTTTGTAATTTTCTATTGTCATGCAAAGAAGACAGCAAAACTTACAGAAAAAACTGCACAGTTTATATACTATTCAACGACCAAGGCAACCGAATGACATTGAACATTTGAAGAGACGATGCTTGATTTTAGCAGAGGTAAGGATTTCCACGACAAACATTGGACTTAATTTATCTCTTCAAAGAATAAAACAAAACAAAAACAGAAACCTCTCCATTGTCTCAACACGACGGATGTTAACCTGCCCGACTCTTCGACGCATTTGTAACATTGAAGCCGATCGAAGGACCCGCAAACACCCGTCGAAATATGTCGCGCGAATCCGTCCCCCCGAGGTAAAGTTGCGCCGCACTCTTTTAACGGCACGGCCCCTAACGCTGACTGAGATCGAGGCGGAGGAGCGATTGCCGCGGCCAGGACGGATGCCGCGGCCACGTACCGAGCTCCAGGATTTTTTTGATGCGCCCCGGAGTTCCCGCAGCCAGATGCACCGGCTGTTTTGCGAGCGACGCAATCTGTTCCTCCACCTGTGGCCGCGCGACACGCACACCGCGGGGCACCTCGGTTCAGGCAGCACACGGCAACAGCAACACGATCGGCGCCACTGCCGCTGCTGCGATCGTCACTGTTATAACCGTCGTTTTTATCGTCTCTGAAGAGCTGCTGTTTCGGGATAGCCGCGTCGAACGTTCCTCGTCTCTACCGTGCAACGTTGTGTCTCCCACGTTGGAGGTCAAAGCCTGACGATGCCTCCAACGTGGGAGGCAAAACGTTGCAAAGGATAAAAGAGGAATGCTCGACGTGGCTATCCCGAAAGAACCGCTCTTAAGAGCGATGCTCATCATGCATCGAGCAGTGAAAACCCACATCGTGACACCGAAATTATAGTTACTATGTTCTTCCACCTGTGAACACAACGGCTGGATCTTTACGATCCCCTGATCATGCAATGCACTGCAACGACGAGATGGGATAATTCTATGCTTAGTTTGAACACTTTTTTTCCACTATTATAGTTAATGGGATTTCAATTTTTCATGAGTGAAGAAAAACCCCTTTACGATACTGTTAATCAGTGGTGATGAATAATATATTATAATCTCACCCTCATTTTTCTTGTAATAAAAAATATATATTGAGCAATAAAAAGATGCTCCAACTGCACAAGGCCTGCAGTATTCCCTCCCGTGGCTGCTCCACCGCCTCGTGTGGAGATAACAACTGCAATGTGTGGCCAACTGTTTCTATAATACATCATTTCAGAATTTCTCTCCATAGCTGTTCTTTCAGGATAGCCGTGTCGAGTGCTACTTCTCTCTCCTTTTGCGACGTTTGAGCTCCCATGTTGGGGAGCCATCATCATATTCGGCACGGCTATCCTGAAAGAACAGCTATGCAGAGTGGTTCTCATACATCGTGCCGTGAAAACCTACATCAGGACAACATATCATTTGCACCTCGCACTGTATATTTTGCGTCTCTTCTGTACAATGTGTCACTTGTGCACATCCACATCGCATTCAGCATTATCCCGATGTTGCGAGGCGAAACGTCACAAATGAGAGCGGAGAAACGCTCGATACGGCTATCCGGACAGAGCATCTCAGAGCAGCAATTCTCAAACACCGAGCCGGGGAAACCTACATCAACACACAATCAAAATCTTTGATACTACACTCATGTAGCTCGATTCATGATGGTTGCTCTTCGGAGCTGTTCTTTCAGGATAACCGTGTCACTGAGCGCTCTACATCTCTCCCTCGCGAAGTTTTGCCTCCCACATTGGAAGCAGCAGGACGCCTGATGATGCTTCCAACGTGAGAGGAGAAACGTCGTCAGCATCGTCAAAAAGACGCATCATCACGATCTCATCAGCATCACCGTCGATCGTCGACCAACCTCAATGCTCACGCCTACGATCAGGCACCCATACGCCGCATTGAATAAATAATAATCAGGAAATCAAGTTATAGGGGATAGGAAGTGCCGATAACAGACTCGGTACCTTGATGTGTTTGGAGAACAGCTTGGCCACTCTGCAGTCTCCTTTGAAAGCTGCCGCTTGTCTATAATAAAACATCACAAGAGACGGCTATCAAATGCCCACATGCAGGCATCACGCGGGCACGCGTTTTGAAAGAGCACCTCGTTAACTGTTGGCTTTTTATCATATAATCATCTACAGCATTCAATCATATCACCATAATTACAATCCGCAAATAACTCAAAATGACTCGTTTATCGAACACTGTGAATCGGAAGGAGTATGCTGGCAGGGCAATTATAATGTTCCGGATATCTCACAGCATGAAATGTATTTCTTTGTCCGTTCAGATTTTGGAAAGCGGCTTTCACATGTTCAACGCGTGTTATGCAAAGCGTCGTAACGGTTGCTGTTCTGCCCGCATCGCACGTGGGCAGATTGCGACCACTCTGACCCCTCTTGCAAGGGTCCGCTTACGATTACTATTGTATATGGATCTCTCAAATCTTTAATTTTTGCACGGCTCAACCATCACCAGCCGTGATCTATTCACTGCTGGATTAACTCTTGGTATGTTCTCTAAACCACATGTTCCTCTAAGTGTCATTCCAAGCACACATCTCTCGGTGACTTTTGGCACACTTTTCAGTTTTTTTGTGTGTGTTAACGACCCCGTTTCTGAACCGCGCCTCACAGCGGATAAAACGGGCGCTGTTAAAAGCGTTTTTTTTTCCAGCACATCGGTACGTTTCCCGCTCAATCGTCCTGATAAACAAAGCCAAAAACGGGACAGGATGTAAACACGTGTACGAAGGGAAAAGCGGGTGAACGAGTGACAGCCCACAGCCAATGCCACCGCGAGCCCCACCTCATGACATCGAGGGCCCTCAGTGCGGAGCTGCACACGAGGATGGCGAGCGGACGCTTGGTGTCCACGTGGCCGCGCCACAGCTTGGCCCACTTGGGGCAGACTGCGCACGGCACACACATGCGACAAGGAACCCCGGCGTCACACCAACGTGAGCGCTTGTTTGTCTGTGATAATAATAATGATAGCGTTTTATATAGCGCCTTTCACCCGAGGGTCACAAAGCACTGCACAAGGGCCGCGAAGAGAACGGCATGTCAACAACGAAAGAAAAAACAACCAATAAAAACCAAAGCAGCAAAAAATAAATTATTAAGGCTGCTTCAATTATACTGAAAGGTCGTGAAACTGGCAATCTTAAGAGCGGCAAAAATCTGGCAGCGTCCCCTAAGATGGCCGTCACTTCCTTAAAGACAAACACGGAGGGAGACAGGGAGGGAGGGTGAGCAACAGGGGGAGACATAGGGACACAGAGACAGGAAGACAGAGAGACAGACACGAAGATGGTCGTCACTTCCTTAAAGACAAACACGGAGGAGACAGGGAGGGTGAGCGACAGTGAGGGAGGGTGAGCGACAGGGAGGGAGGGTGAGCGACAGGGAGAGACATAAGGACACACAGACAGGAAGACAGAGAGACAGACACGAGGGGGAAACAACGCCAATCCAAATTAAACAACCAACATTGAAGCACAAGAACACACACACATAGACACACGCAACAGCAAATAAAAAACGCAGCCATGTGTCCTCTCCACATGGGCACTGCCACCCGGGCCAATTGTAATTACATTGCAGCACGCAGCTATGCGGAGGGCGTCCTGGAATGTTTTTCTAATTTGGTGCAGCATGACGGGAGATATTTATAAGCAATTCCTCCGGACAGGGTGCCCTACAGCCAGTATATAAATAAGGCCGTGGCTTCATTACAACGTATCTAACTATGACTTAAGAGTGTTCTACATATTACGGAGTTTACGACCGTGAGTTACCGTGCATTGCACGGGTCACTTTAATAATGAGAAACGCGGCCTCTGAAAGAAGTAATATAATAGCGAAACGTAAACTTAGAGTCCGTTGCAAATCCGCTGCTGGCTGAAGCCTTCCCGTGCTGTTGTCAGGCATGCGGGTTGATTGACAATACGTGTTTGACCATAGTGCGGATGGTTGGTAAAGTAAAGGACTGGTTCATAAATAATTCACGAGCAATGTTAGCCATGGCTGGGAATCGAATTTGGGTCCTCGGGTTAGTAGGGCAGTGCGTTGACCAATGCAACATTGCTCCACCAAAGGGTCACATTGGCCTGAATATCTGATTCACTCCTAAGAGAGTCACTGACCTTCCTTCAGGTAAGAAGACACTGTGTGAGTCGCGTCGCTGGACGGCAGAAAACTTGAATCTGTAAAATAAGAGCAACTTAATACGAGCAACTTCACATTGCAATGCAAGTTGACAACAGCATGGGGCGCTAACAACACGTATAAAAGGTTGTTGCCGATGAGACTTCACCATCATTGTCAGAAACCGCATAATCCTGTCGCGGTGAGCCGGAGCCTATCCCGGCAGACACAGGGCGCAAGGCAGGGCTATACCCAGGACAGGACGCCAGTCCTTGGGTGGAAGAGTTGAAATCTGTTGCTGAGGAAAGGGATGTCTGGCCCACTCTCATTGGACTGCTGCCACCGCGACCCTCACCAGGACGAGCGGTTTAGAAAATGGATGGATGGATGTTTTAATAGCATGGCATCTAGGTGCCACGGCCGTCTCACCAGCCAGGGCCATCTCCTCCGTCTCCACCACGGACAGCTTCCCGTGGAAGTGGCCGAGTAGACTCTGCCGCAGGTCTTCCGGTGTTCCTCTCGAGGGCTCCGAGGCCGCCAGCACATCCGTGATCGTCTGGAAGGCGAGAGACGTGGGATGCGACGTGGCTGGTTGAATCGCCATCAGATGAATTACACGTCCACGAGCGATCACGGTTAAACAAATTGCAGCACAGGCAAGGTAAGGGTGAAAGTGTTAATGCGTTCGCTCTGCCTGTGCGTCTCTTACAGCAAAGCATGAGAACTCTTGGAAAAGATGATCAGCGCTTTGTGACCCTCGGGTGAAAGGCGCTCTATAAATGCTATTATTATTATTATTAGATAAACACAACTTTAGCATAACGTTGTGTTGCTATTAGGGTTGCCAACTGTCCTGTTTTTCCCAGCATCGAGCTCCTTTTTCAGGTGCCTGTCCAGGGAGCTCTGTACGTTATCCTGGAACAAGTAATCCAAAGTCTGGGTTTTTTGTCACTTATTCGCTACTCACCGCGCCACCGTGCCGCCCCCTGAATGATAATTAAAACAAAAATAAAAAAATGCGTTATCATGAACCAGCTGTCGATTGACTGGAATAATGATTATAATCAGGATGTGACCTGATCCATGCTGTGGCTGGGAATCAAACTCAGGCCGCTGGGTTGAGTCGCGCAGCGAGCTAAGTGCTGCGACGCACAAACACCGCACACACACACACACGGAGAACATAAATCAAACGGGTAATGTGTTCGTAATGAGTTGAACATTATGAAGTTCTGTAATAATAAACTACGGTGGAGGGGGGAAAAAAATAAATATCAAGCTTCGGTCACTGGATGCTCACCAGGGAAAATAACATACAAGAGTACTTTTATGGACAAACACCGCAGGAGAACTGGCAAAAGGCGCAAAAGCGTTGAGGAAAGGCAAGGCATGGATCGCCATGGCAACAGATGGTTAGAAACAAACACGGCTACCATTATGTTTACAAGTTGCGTCTAGTTTTGGACTACCAGATGCGCAACGCTGGATGAACTTGGACACTTTCGCGAACCCTCGCAACACAAACGCAGCTTAATCGTCCTTCGAATGATAACGGTCCGCTTGCAATCACGATCAGCTACATGGAGATATAACAGATATATATCTCCCGCTGGATACGGGAGGGTTGCTAGAATTCGCGGTTGTGCTGTTTTTGCGCGGGCCTAATGAAAACGTATTAGTCTTGCAGGAATTGGACTGCTGTCACCGCGACCCTCACCAGGACAAGCGGTTTAGAAAATGGATGGATGGAAAATGGATGGAATTATTTGAAGGAGTTGGTACGATGTCGTCATTTCAAAAAGAAACAAGCATGAAATCATTTAAATGAGAGTCACTGGTACACATAGCAAGAAAAACAAACCACAGGACTGAAAATAATTATAGAAAAATGTGATGGCGTTTTTTGTACAAGCAGAACTATTACAACGGTAATGTTCTTAGACACAGCATGTGTCTCCAACGCATAGGTGTGTCGGTGTATTGACGATGCCTCCAACGTGGGAGGCGAAATATCGTGAAGGAGAGCAGAGGAATGCTCAACACGGCTATCCGAAAAGAGCAGCTCTCGAGAGCAATTATTACAATTAGAAATTCACTTTATAATGCGTACATATTCATTACATTTTTAAGGTTTTCATTCGAAGAGAGAACAACTCAGAGGCGCGAGGAAACCGCAGAGGTGGGAAGGCAGGATGACAGCCACGCGGTTAGCAAGCGCCAACATTTGCCAGACACCGCGTCCTATATATTATGGTGTTATCGGTCAATTAATTAATGACTGTATTTTAGTTGTGGGAGGAAACCGGAGAATCCGGAGGAAATCCACACAGAACAGGGGGAGAACACACAAACGCCACACATAACGGTGCCCGAGGCGTGAATCAAACCGCCTCGGGCAGAACTTTCTTTCCGTGAGGCGCAGATGTCACCACTGCGCCACCCTGGTGTCATTTTTGAGAACGACAACACAGTCAGACTCAACAACTGAACTACGAGGCAGCAGCAGTAGCGGGCCCCTCACCCTTACAGGCAAAGCAACAACCGCTCATCCCAAGTGGGGGGGGGGGGGCGTTGCGACCAAATGTGCCGTCAACGTACCCCACCTCCAGTAGTTACGTAACCACGCAGACAACCCTGGAGAGATCACCTGGTGACATTTATTCCACGCGGGGGTAAGCGGCGCTTTCAAGGATCAAGGCCTCAGCTGGCGGGAGCCTGGAAGACGATCAAAACAGCCGCTGTGACTAACACAACCCTAACACAACCCACTCGGCTCGGAGAGCCTCCGCTGTTGACTTTATGGCCGTGAAGGCAGAGGTTCCCCAGGTTTTAATGCTGTTTATGTTCGCAGCAGTTCGAAGGGGGGCCGAAGGCAAAGCCCCGCAATGGCTTGCTCACGCCACTGCAGGCGGACAGGAATCCAACACGGAAAGCACTAGCGAGACTTAGGTAAGGGATTTGGCGGTCTACTATTTTAAGATGTGTTTTGGAAGAGGTGGTAATACCCGTGCCTTACATCACCACACATGACCTGTTGATCAACTGCAATCAAGAATTGCTCTCAAGAGATGCTCGACCGGGATAGCTGCTCCTTTGGGATGGCTCGTACGCAAGTTGACCTGGTTTCGGCCGGTTGCCCACCACTGGTGGTGGTATTGGAGCGGAATTATACGGCCGGATGCCCTTCCTGACGCCAATGTCCTTTAATCGGAGGGTCCTTGGATCGTTATTTGTCTGGAACCTCTCCCCGACGTGTTCACCAAGTGAGACCCCAAGCTGGAGCGCTAAACTCTAGACCTGTTAACCAAGGGAGACCCTAGCAGGAACGCTATACTCCAGACCTGTTCACCAAGGGAGACCCTAGCAGACGAGCTGGACTCCAGGCGACATAGCTCTGGGGCTCATTGCAACACGCAAACCAATCCACTACGATAAGGTTACCATCCACGAGATCGCAACTCCGGAGCGGTAAACATGACACCGCGGCAGTGACCCAGTGCAGACAGCGCTGGCAAGAAGGTTTCCCCGTGAGACGGATTCAGTGAACTCGTGACCACAAACCGTGCTGACGCCGCCAATCGTGACTGCGGCGGTCCGTCGGTTGTGAACGCCGCACGACAGACACCGTCTCACCAAACCGCGCCGTGTTGCATCGCTACCGCGACGGCATCTCTGCCGCTTTCATGAAGAAATGGAAATTAAACCGGCCTCCCTCCTCTATACCTCCGACAGACAACAACAACCCTCAACCTTAAAGTCCCTCGTCGTGCAGCACCTTGTCTCTCGGGTTGAACCCACTCCGAGATCGACTCTGCGCCTCCGAATCCGTGTCTCGTCCTCGACCAGCCACGGAATGTGTGTGAGCTAAAAATGTTAACTATTGTTATTCTTTAATTCGCTTCTGTATTGCTCCCGGTCATTCCAGAACCACTCCCCGCTTACCCATCCCCGCTGGACAACTGTTAAAAAGAGCGACACAGCTCTACGGTTCCTTCCAGCTTAAGTACAAACTGACTGACCGAGAACCGTACACCGTAAGCCGTTGGTCGTTTCTCCGTGTGCAGTGTGTGGCAATATGTCGCCGGCAAACCGCCTGGCTGCCTCCTCCGTCTCTCTGTGCTTTCCTCGCGCCTCCGAGTCGTTCTCTCCTGGAATGAGTACCTTCGAAAGTGATTTAATATGTGCGCGTTATAAATGTAAAATTATTATTATTATTATAATCTGCAACAGGCTGTTCAAAATGTTCCACCTCGGGTGCGGTTCAATACAGGGGTATTGTTGATATCAGAATGTACAGCCAAGGCCCGTGTTGCCTGCAGACTGGCGGCGCGATCCACAGGGGTTAGAAATAAAATATAATTATTGAAAAAATATATATATTCGCAGATCTCTCTGCGAACGAACAAGCGTCTGTTCTCACCCACGCGGTGATTTTCACGTGCGAGCCCAGCGTGTAATCGGAGCCGAGGTGAATTTAATCATTCATTACACGTGGGTTTTCTTAACCAACGTTAAACATTCTACGCTTCAAAGCGTGCCTATGTGCGTCGAGAAATATGTGCCCGGTAACTGCATACGATCCATTTTTTTTTCTCTCTCCAAAATTTAGATTGATTTGGGGAAAACTTTTTTCTCATTATGTTCTTGATACGTACTTGAAGCGGCGCGCTGCCCCACGGTGTTCTAACGGTTTAGGGAAGTGGATTTGCATCTCCGAGGTCCCTGGTTCGATTTCATCTCCCGGTGCAGCAGCTGAGAGTTTATGAAATTCACCCCAACCTCTGTCTTACCACCCAGTTAGTCGACCAACAGGTATGCTGGGGGTAAAGTGTGCGAACTCCCAGCTTTTTCAAGATGCGTAGTTCTATTATACAGTATGGTAGTTCTATGATGACTGGCGTTCCATCGTGGGTATAGCCCTGCCTTTCGCCCCCGTGTCTGCCGGGATAGGCTCCGGCTCACCGCGACCCTGCACAGGATTAAGCGGTTTCTGACAATGGATTTAACTCAGTAGGCCAATTAACCTGGCAGCATGTCTTTGGACGGTGGGAGGAAACTAGTTATATATTATTATTCTTAAGCAGTGGCGTTCCCAGGCAGTTGCAGGGCTGCGCCTTTACCTTGAGTATTAGCAGTGGGGTGGGGCGAAAGTGTCAGAGCAGCTATTTCAGTGCTGTGACTCATCAACGAAGATGATCACAAGTAAACATTTTTCCCCCTCAAATGTTTTGAAATAAATAATATTCCAAGAATGTTTTGCAGCTCAGCAGTTGTTTTTTTCCGACATCGATTGGCTTTAATGCTTGTTTGGTTTAGCGGTTATACTGTAGTTAGCTGAAGGATGTTTACCCAGTCTCATCCAAACGGCCATGTGTGTTTTGGGACATTACCAAGTCAGAGGCTCGTAAGAATTAATTGATTCATTCGTCAATATTGATTTCTGGGGGCCACTGAACCATTATTTGAATTTAGCTCGTGAGGATAAATTATGTAGAATTCATGCAAATTATATGCGTGGGTGGAGTGGTTGCATATTTTTGGTTGCTCGCTGCATAAATTATCGGTTTGCGATAGCAAGGCGACCATGCGGGCATAGTGATCATAACACGGACGCCACCTGCATTACGGAGGTTTTTAAAGATCCCGCGGTGGTTATTCGAAGAAGAAATCAAACTGGGACATTTGTATCAGTGTCACGGCACACATTTTCCATAATTAGAAAGTGACTCGCAATTTTCTCAATCGAGTAAACACAGCAATGGCAGCCTCCCACCGGGAACAAAAAAAAAACTTAGAAGGACCTCCCTTAAAATTAGTTGATACTTTTTCCATCGTAAATTCATATTATTACTAATAATAATAGCATTTTATATAGCGCCTTTCACCCGAGGGTCACAAAGCGCTGCACAAGGGCCGCGAAGAGAACGGCATGTCAACGATGAAAGAAAAAACAACCAATTAAAACCAAAGGAACAAAAATGAAATGATTAAGGCTGCTTCGAATATACCGAAAGGTCGTGAAACTATCCACGTGTTACCGTATGGCTGGTATTAACGAGACAGACGATGAATTGTGCCAATTGGTCCGAACCGCACGCTGTATGAGTCACAGCATGCCGATCGCGGGGCTGAGTCACATGTAGCGGCGAGTCAACTTACAAGCAGAGGATGATGCTCGGTGGGCAACAGAGTGGACAGAGTCAAACACGCGCTTCAGTGTTTCAAGAAAGGTCACCTTTTTCTTTCGCTTTCGTTTCTTCTTGGGCTCTTCTTCTTCAGCGGCGACGACAGGCACCACCACTTCAGGCTTCGGAACCTTCTAGAGACGCGGTGGAGGGGTGGGGGAGCAAGAAACACACGAGAAACGCTCAAAGAAAGCCTCACAGAGGAGACCACATCCATAAACACGCCTGACGATGCCTCCAACGCGGGAGGCGAAACGTCGCGAAGGAGAGAGGAGCAACGCTCGTCACGGCTATTCCGAAAGAACGGCTCTTGAGAGCAATTCTCATATAACGAGCCATGACAAACCTAGGTCTACAAACATGCACAATTAGGAGCAGCACTCCGTAACGGAAAACATATGAGTCATGCCGATGCGATTATCCACCTAATGTAGTTTTAACCGCTCGATTAACAATCGGCCCTATATGGAATGGCTTCGGGGCACTTGGCTGTAGCGTGATGTGAAAGCCCGGCGCACACTCCAGTCGGCTGTTTATTTCTTCAGCACGGCTCTGTGCCACTCTTCTGCGTTAACATTGCCAATTTAGGGCGTCTGACCTGAACATATTTCACGATGCAGAGAAAGAACAGAACAGCCCAAAATCGGACAAATCCCAAAAGCTGCTTTGGAGAAAATGCCTTCAAACGCACACACGCACGCGCAGAAATAACTGTTCTGCTTGGAAAATATATGCACGAGACATAATAATAATAATCCTGTGTGATCCTGTAGCACATTGAGAACAGAATACACTTAAGGTGTTATCAGACAGATTTAAGAATTTGACATTAAAAGAATGCAGACTTTGTAATGTTTACAGTACTTAATCTTTTTAATGCGCACACCAAATGCTGATAGGATGCGGTATTACATAAAAACGGTATTAAATATGGGGCTGTGCGTGCCTCGTTCTCAAATCGTGTTTTTTTTTTCAGTAAAATTAAACGTGACAGAATCTTGAAGCCACTGCGGAGCGTGCATGAGATCACATAAGGTATTTTTTTGGCGCGTAACATTGTAAATATGAGCTCGCTCTCCAACACAACGGTGTTCTGAAGCAGTAAAGAATTGGCAAGTTTTGTTCACGTGACAAACCTTACTAATTAGCTGTGTCGGGTGGAGGCAGGTGTACAAAACTAATTTTTGTACGTGTCCCAACGCATATGAAGAATATATTATGGGTAACATTGGCCACGAAAGCCTTCTATTTAAAAATAAAACCTTGGCTCAAAAAGCCATGGCAACAAACATAACGTTATTACCAAAAATGTGATTTACAGTATCGTGGGGGCAGCAAAATATAACCATATTAATTTGTATATGCCTGCAGCCAATTCAACTGAATAAACCGCTCCCAACATCACAGTCTGTGCCAGCAGGGCTGCAGAGTCAGTGAGGTCACGGTAATAACGTTATTGCTAAAAGTGGCCAGTTGACCCCTGGGGTCAGACAGAGCCCTGAGCCAGTAAATGCTGAGGTCCTGCATTTGAATGCTGGCTTCAGCTACTCGTGATTAAAAGCGGCTTCTCGAGTGTGGCGAGCTGATGATCTCAGCCCAGTCAGCAATGACTTCACAAGAAAAAAAACCCACCCGTAACACTAAATTGGATTGTTAGCTGCATTTGGTTAAATTCCAATTGGACCTCTGAGAAATAAATTACAAGTGATTCAATTGCCGTTTGAGAACATTTCTCTGTTCGGTGGGTTGCGCGGGAAGTGTCGTGATGTAAACGGTCATCAGAAAGGAGATCGCAAGCGGTTCTATGTTACACGCTTCAGCAGAATGTTCTCTAATGCACGGGGTGGTGCATTGCTCGCTGCAGAATTCCAAATGGATGCTTCGTCTCATCACATGACACCGATTAGCACGATTTGGGATAACATTAGGAGAAAATATGTCTAGTTTCAAAGCCTGTTTCCTTATAAGTATCCTGACATGACGCACTTAGAGTGCAACTGAAAAAATATATATATGGGAGGGAATTTCTTCACAGATGTTGCTAAAACAGGCTTCCGTTTCATTTGATAAATCAGACCTATACTTTCTAACAAGTGCGTGAACTCGGCCAGGCAGAATCTGGTATAGAACGGAGGGTTAATATTTATTACTTTCACTGTGCTGTTACTTTAACTAAAGCAGTGACCATACAAGATAAGACTCATCAATGATACTTGCAAGAGGTTTTATAAAAAAAAAATCTAGGTTTACTTTTCCCCAGCAGCCCAATATTTTATCCATTATCAACACACCTGCCGTGACCGTCAACATAACCGTAACGATCATCTTTAAGCAACGTTTAAATACATCATCTGAAAAGTCCTAGAAATTAAACATCGCTTACGAGGTTATAAACATTTACAACCTTATCCACTTAAATTTTTCGCTTCGAGCCTGCGAGACATCAAACAAGTCGGGACTAAAAAAAAAACCCCTCCGCACTCACTCCCATATTCTATCATCTCCATCAAGCAACGGGCCGCTTTGGTGCGTTTCGGTGTAAAACAAAAAAAATAATCCTAAAAGTATGGGATTTTTTTTTCGCGCGTCGGTAACCTTCGATGCTGCGGGGCACGCGATTGATGTCCCGACGTGACACGTTAAAATAAACTGCCGGCTCGTAAAATGTTCCCCGGGACGACGGTGCAAAGACACGCCGTTCCGAGAAGCGCTGCGGTTATCGTGGGCGTGGGCGCGTGTCCTCCCTCTTCAGCGAGACTTCTAAAGCGGCCCTGTGCCGCGGAGACGATGGCCAAAGACATCACGTAATGCCCTCTCTCGCCTTCTCCTCCTCATCTCCGCTTTCGTCTAATTATAGCTCTGCCGGGGAAATTACGCTCATTATAAAATTATGGGCTGTATTATGTAGCAAGTGAGCTGGATGAAAAGCGATTCGTCGAAAATGTTCAACCCCCCGACCATCACCACCGACCACCTCACTCGCTCACTCACATTCTTCTTTAGCAAAAAAAAAAAACAACCCAGAATATTCAAAAGAAATATGACGTGCATCATCCTCGACTAAATAGATAGACAGATGTTTCTTATTGCAGCAGAAAATACCCAGTGAGCTTGCAAGCTCTGAACGCGGGATTCACGCAATACAGCAAACGTATGAATTAATCAAAACAAACAACATATACATTAGAAGGTTAAATCTAATGATGTGTAGATTTGTGCAAGGTTTTTAAAAAATATAATTTGCTCATATGCTCACGGTTTAATATGTTAATTAAAGATCTGTAATTGTCTTTTTCAAGCAAAAAAACATTTCGCAGCCCGCACAGTGGAGCAGTGTGTTGCAGTGTGCAGCGCTGCCGCCCCGTGTACACGTGGGTTTTCGCCAGGGACTCCGGTTTCCTCCCCACAGTCCAAAGACAATGCTACCTAGGTGAATTGACCTGACTAAATGAACGCCACAGCCGTGAAATGACCTGGCATCCTATCCTGGCAATAGCCCCGCGTTGCGCCCAGCATCTGCCGAGAACGGCTCCGGGCCCCCCGCGACCCTGCACAGGATTTAGCGGACACCGATAAACGAGTGAGCAAAAAAGATCTAGCAGAGACGAGCTACGAAAGTGCGCGCGACATGACCCCTCCACCATCCATCCGTTGGCCATGGCAACTCATCACTAATAATATTCACATCTGCGGGAGCGGGAACGCGCTCACGCTGCTTTGAAGTCGCCAGGCTAATAATTGCGAAGGAGGGGGAGGCAGGGAGCAGAGGCATGATGTCATTGGGGGGGGGGCGCACATTAAGCCTATCGCCTTTCAAATGCCTGGCCCCGCCGCGAGTTGTCCGGAATAAACAGAGCGCGACATTTCAAACCAATTACAAATCTGTCTCGAAAAGAAACACTCGGTGAGGGGACCCCGTGACCTCGCTGTTGCAGGCCTTGAAGTGTCTACGTTGGTTATTTCAAATGAGAGGTGGAGACAGTGGCGTAGCGTGGGCGGGGCGGTTGCCCGGTTTGAAATCGGGCAAACCGGTTTAGCTTTTTTTTTCCCCAAACCGGTTGGGCCAAACCGATTCCAAACCGGTTGGGTCAAACCGGTTCCAACCCGGTTCTAAACCGGTTTGGAACCCGGTTGGAACCAGTTCTAAACCGGTTTTGAACTGGGCTGGGGCCGGTTCAATTCTCGCCTCGGGCACCTTTCTGTGCGGACTTTGTGTGTTCTCCCCCCGTTATGCGTGGGCGTCCTCCGAGTTCTCCGGTTTCCCGTCTTCACTTCTTCTTCTTTGCGATTCTTCGAAGCACGATGGTCAGCCTCTGGACATCGTTGTCTTTCAGCTCGGCCTCGAAGTGTTTGGTAGAATTCGCAGGCAATACCAAGTATTACCTGACAGGGATCGCGACGTGAACGCTTTTACCTTCACTGAACCGCCGCGACCAGCAGAGTGAGGTGACGCTGAACAAGCCTCACGAACCGCCACGGGCGTGTGGGAGTCCCTTATCTAGCAGTGAATTGACCAAGGCTCACGATGACGACGAGGAGGAAAACGAGTCAAGTAAAAATAAACCACAAGCAGGGAAGGCGTGTTTTGCTGTGATGATTCAAACACCGTAAAGCAACAACAGCCCATGGTGTCGGGTCGTGGGGAAATTTTCGACAAGCGCGCTAACTCCTATCGGCTTATTCACCCGGTCTCTTGGCAACTCACGCAGTAACAATCACAAGTAAACAAAGGCCTATAGTTAGCCGTTACTATCAGTGGGTTTATTTTAGCGCTTCTATCCAAAGACTGCTCGCTGCTGCTGCTGCTGCAGCCGGGGCGGTGTACCAGAGTGCAAACTACTCGCATTCTATCTCTCGTCGCGACCTGATGTTTGCGATGCGATTCACTCGCTAAGTCTAAAGGCAGAGGTGAAAGTAAGCCGGTACAGTCCGCTATGGTCCGGTACGCTGTACAGGGTAAGAAAGTGGGGCGAAGCATTCAGTAGGGTACGGCTGGGAAGTGGGGGTTGCGATACGACCCCACCAGTAAGAAATGTAAGTTGCTTACACCGCGGAGTAAAGGCAAAAGTGCAACCCTGCATGTTATTCCTGACACCACTTGCTGGCGGAAGGTTATCCACCAACAGGCGCTCTAGAGAGCTCGTCTTGAGGCTGAATACGACCTACTCTTCCACGATGGCCAAACGTCTTAAAAGACGTTCGAATCTCCGGACTTCATTCCACCACATGTAACCCGCCGATCGATTAACTGTGGTTTATGCGTTTATAGGGGGTCAAGGTAGAAGCGTTCACGTCGCCATCCCTGTCAGGTAGTACTTGGTATTGCTTGCGAATTCTACCAAACACTTCGAGGCCGAGCTGAAAGACAACGATGTCCAGAAGCTGACCATCGTGTTTCAAAGAATCGCAAAGAAGAAGATGCGTTTATACAGCTGGGTGGACGGCGATTTGCACCACCGTCTGAACCGTCTCATCCGGAGAACGGATCGAATCGGCGACCTCCATTCCGAATCCGGAGCGCTCGCAGATTTCTTCTAAGTGTTTTTTTTTTCAACGACACCAGTTTAGAAACCCGAGGTGTCCTCATGAGGGGGCAGGATTCTGCGCGAGAGGCTCGTCATGCCGTTAAATTTAGCGGCCGCGCAAACACGTCGGACTGCAACGTCGTCACCGCTATCGGCGACTCCGATTACAACCACACACCGCCGCCGCCGCTTCGACTAATGGAGGCAGACATTCTCTCAGAAGCTGCGGCCCGTGTGAAGACAACTGTGTCCATCCATCCGTCCATTTTCTAAACCGCTTGGCCTGGTGAGGGTCGCGGTGGCAGCAGGGCAAGGAAAGTGGACCAGACATTTTCTCAGCAACAGATTCCAGCTCTTCCTGAGGGATTCCAAGGCGTTCCCAGGTCAGCCGAAGGATGTAATCCCTCCAGCGTGTCCTGGGTCGGCCTCTAGGTCTCCACCCTGTGGGCCGAGCTAGGTAGACTTTCTGGGGGGAGCTTCCCAGCGGGCATCCTTAACAGATGCCCGAACCACCTCAACTGGCTCCTCTCAATCCGAAGGAACAGCGACTCTACTTTGAGGTTCTTCCGGATTTCTGTGCTCCTCACTTTGAACAACAATGTGTAAATTTTAAAAGCCAGGAAATGCAATTTCCTCCGCGTTATCGCAGTGAATTCAAAGTTTAAAAAAAAAACCCGGGTAAAAGTGAAAAAATAAACGAGGAAAAAACAGACTAAAAATCAAACTAAAGCATTCAAAAAAATTTAACGGTTTGTGTGAAATACCGCTGTTGTTGACGACACACACAGTCGTGCAGCGGTGCTCCACGTGGTGCTCAGTGAACCTCGCTGTGAACCTCGACTCGAATGATTTGCGGATTTCGATGGAGATGTTAATTATTTACTCATGCGCTCGTGATTGAGGGCGTGAATCGAAGATCTATAATTTATTTGTAATAGACCGTGCTGTAGATGCAGTGGCGCAGGGCTGAGCGATGCGCGATGAACCCAGCCGCCTGAGTTGTAGCCGCAGATGTTACCGTCGAGCAATCTAAGTAGGTGACTTCACAAAATCTGAATAATGTTTGTACGTATTTAAAAAAAAAAAAACTTTGCAGACATCTGCCGGCCCCTGTCAAGTGCAGCGGTGTCGTTTTTACGCGGCGCAAACCTGCCCCTGCATCTCACGTCTGTTGTTTGTTGTTCAGGGTCTTCGACGTCCGTCACGTTTAATTTTAGGAGTGGCGCGTCACGTGACGCGGCACGTGTGCGCGGATCGCTGGCCGACCCAGCACCCGTGCCAAGGTGTCCTCGCGTATCGGCGTTCGAGCTCGATACCAAACCGTGGCCGCTTAAAAAAAAACAAACGTTCCTTATCGCTCGCAGCGTCGGCAGACCGGAAAACGTGACAGCGGCCGCCTTGCGGCTGACACAGGATGAGGGCTGACACAGAATAATAATAATAATAGCATTTATATAGCGCCTTTCACCCGAGGGCAAGGCACTCTCAGGAGAATCCATTTTAGCCCCTGCAGTATGAGCGAGCTACCTCTCAAATCTATCCGTATATATTTAATGGGGCAATGTGCGTGTCCAGACTGAAGCCGCCGGGTTCGAATCCTTCATCAGCGCAAATTTTATCTGCACAACGGCGAGGCTCTCCTGCGTTGATTGCCACTTACTCTTTGGAAAATTCTGACAGTCAGCCATATTCCGAAAAGGACATGGGGAGGAAATCCAGGTCGAAGCAGTCATGTGAGCGTGAAACGCCGTCGACGAGACGCGTCGGGATAATGCGTTACACGCTTTGGAACAACATCGCCCCGTGGGGCGGGTACTCTGCTAGTGCGGCTTAATATTCGCGGCGGTGTCGAGTGACCGGGCGCTGGCATCGATCGCGCAATCCCGCGCGGTTCTCTACCTGCTTGCTGCCCTTGGCGACGCCAGCTTTGCCAGGCGGTGCGCCCGCTTTGGGAGATTTTTCGCCTCCCTTCACCCCTTTCTTGCTCTTCTTCGGTTTGGGTTCGGCATCATCCGCCGCCTCCTCCTCCTGGGGCTCCTCCTTCTCCTCTTCGGAGGCGTCTGTCGAACGAGAAGATGCGTGGTGACGATTCAAATAAATCACGGGCCCTCGTTCTAGGCCACATCGAAGCAATAACATTCTCTCCTAAGCCTCGGGCGAACCGAGAGGGAGGTAATTTATTTCTGCAGGCAGCGAAGCACACTCCAGTGTTTACGCCATCAAGCCACAAGTTTCAGGTATAAAAAACACTGAGCCAGCACCACCGAGACCCTGGGTTTTAAATTTGAGCTGCAGCCACACGCGATTAAACCGGGTTGTCAAGCGCAAGCGACTCGGTGGTCTGAGCGCGAGCGCGAGCGCCTCGCGAGTGCAAACGAAAACGCAATTATTTTCAAAGTAGTTTTTCACGAAATTTGGCGAGAAACAACCCGCGGCTTGGAAGACGGAAAAGTATCGACGCGACCGCCACGCGTCTTTGCGAGCGCGCGGGCGGGAGAGAGGTCGCCAAGTAGTTCTGCGGCGTCTCCTTCTACGGGCCGTTCTATAACTCGCGGGCCGACGCGCTACTCTACGCGGACTCCGATTGGGCGCTTCGTCGCGTGCCGTGACGGCAACAGCGCGAGTGGACTGACGCTGGGAGGGAAAAAGACGAAAAAAAACACACGTTCAGTTACAAACGCTATTGCGCTTATGAATACGTACAGCGGTTATAGCTAACATCTGGTGATTTCGTTTATTTTTTAAACACAGCTCTTGTGTGGGGTTCACTACAGGCGCCAAACTAGGGGCGGTCATATAATTTAGTAATTGGGGCCCTGTTACAAAAGCAAAGCTGATAATAGGCGGCTGACTGAATATTTCTACACGATTATTGTTATTAATGTATTAGAAAACTAAACACGCATTACTAACAAATAATAATAGCATTTATAGAGCGCCTTTCACCCGAGGGTCATAAAGCGCTGCACAGGGCTGCAAATGCTGTCATGAGCCAGACAAAGTGATCTTCTTCTTTGCGATTCTTCGAAGCACGATGGCTAGCTTCTGGACATCGTCGTCTTTCAGCTTGGCTTCGAAGTGTTGCATGTCTATGACCCAGCTTTAGAAGCATAGTTCGGTGGACCACATCGATTTGTGAATGACCAAAAACTACTCGACAGATACGAGGTGCCAGAACAGGAAGTAGATCTGTACACCGATCTGCGAGGAGTTTTGATTATTTTCCCTTTAAATTCAATCCAAGGGTACTCTGAGCACTCCACGCTTCAACCTATTATCCATCCATCCATCTTTTAAACCGCTTGTCCTGGTGAGGGTCGCGGTGGCAGCAGTCCAACTTATTATGCCACAGCAAACACTCTCGTCAGAAATAAATCGGCCAACCGTACCCACGCAGAATCCTTCAGAAAGCGCTTCGATAGTCAGCGATGCTTTTACCGGGCGAACAGATTACGTCGCAAAACGAATCACAAGCAAGTTTATCGTGCGACAGCGCGATACGCCGAGCGGCGGATTGACTCACAAACCACTTTTGTTCCGGCCATTCTCTATCCGCCAATGAGGAAGGGCTGCCCACGCCGTTCCGGTTGCCGAAGGGATGGGGTCATTCCCGGTTCTGATTTCACTTGCCACTCACTCTCAGCTGGAGGAAGGGAAGTCTGGGATCAGGGCTGGGGGTTGGTAGTTTCCTCCGGGGCTCACGCAGAATAGGGCCTCAGGAGGGGCCTGTGTTTTTGTCGCTAATGAACAAGGGAGCCACAGGTGGCATTCCGCCCTGGGCCTCCAGGAAACTCCGGGCGGCCCTGTAAGCCGTTGCCGGGAATTGAACTCGGGTCGCGGAGTTCACAGCGCGGGCGCGCTAACCGCTCCGCCGCCACTCCACTAACGCCTCCACTTGCCAAGAAGGTATAAACGGCGCTGCGAATCCATAAATTCACCGAGAGGCCAAGGCTGGTGATACGCATGCCTCGTAAACCCTTAGCCGTTTCATTAACAAAATGAGAGGCGACACGGTTCGGCCGCTCGCTTACAAACCTAAGCGCGTATTAAACGTCGACACAATTCGACATTTATCTGAGTGTAAAATGATAATGATGATTATTATTAGTGGGATACATTTAAACGGCATCGACGGTGTGCTCCACACACACACACCTACACTCAGCAGTTTGTCCAGAACACGACAAAAACTGCTGCTAACTGCTCGTTCTGTAGATGGCATATTAATTGCACATCTTTTTATCCGTATCTGCACTGTATTAGTTCTATTTGCACGATATTTGTTGTGATTATAGTTTTTGTTCACGATATTTGTTGTGATTATAGTTTTTGTTCACGATATTTGTTGTGATTATAGTTTTTGTTCTAGATCTGTGCTTTGTTATTGTCCCCCCCGACCCCCAGCTTAGCTTAACTTGTAAATGTATATATTTTTTCGTATTTCGGTTTTTTTTCCTAGTATTTTTAAACCCTTGTTGTTGTGTTCCAGTCCTGTACATATGGCAGAATTGACAATAAAGTTGAATTTAATTTTGTCGGTGCCACTAAACGTTTGCGCGAGTCGCCACGCTAGCGGCAGCCAAGCACCGCTACGATCACTCGCTCGGTTCACTCCAGAGAAGATTTTACTCAGGGGGATTTAAAAAAAACTGTTTTTTTGTTTGGTTTTAAAGTACCACACTTTGCCACGGGCAACATCTGCGGCACGGTGCTCGGTGCAGAGGCCAAAAAGTCAGACCGCGAAAACAGAACGCAACAGGCACTCAGCGCCCGTTTTGGCACAAAGCGATCGGGATAACAGGCCCCGCGGAGATTCCCCCTGGGAGATGGCAGCCATTCGCCATATTTATCCGCCTCTCGCACGGCACTGTGGGTGAGGAGGCCTGCTGTGTTGTGATGGGACGGGGGCCCCCTGGGACCGGCGTCCATGCTGGGAAGGAGGGGGAGGGAGGCAAGCGGGAACCCAACACCTGTTGCGTCGGCAGCTCTCGGCCAGCCAAGCAAATCGCACGACGGGTCACCCTACTACGCCTGTTCGGCTGTAACTCTTTAAAAGCTGCTCTTTCGAGATAGCCGAGGCGAGCGTTCCTCCGCTCTCCTTCACCAACGCCTTAAGATGCCTCCAGCGCGGGGCGGCGAGGCGAAACACCACGAGGGTGTGTGACAGGAGCAACGCTCACCGCGACTGTCGCGGCTTTCAAGGACAATCCTCGTACGTCGAACCGTGACGACCCGCGTCGATACATTGCATCACACGGCAGACGGGGATCAAGGTAGAAGCGTTCGAGTCGCGATCCCTGTCAAGTGATACTTGGTATTACCTGCAAATTCTACCAAACACTTCGAAGCCGAGCCGAAACACAACGATGTCCAGAAACTCAACAGATGCCGGAAGCCCCTCAGTCTGGAGCAAGAAGAGAGGCCAATGCCCGCCGCCTTTAAGGCCAGCACTGACTATTAATATCTCCAAATGTTGAAGGGCTGTCTGCAACTAAAGAAGAACTAACTTGTTGCAATGGGAAACTGTCATGTATAACCATCACGCTTCGAAGAATCGAATCGAATTCGAACACGGCAGACGGGGCCTACCGCGGCCAACGCGCTCGAGTTCCGCCGCGCGCGCGCGCCGCGCCGCGCACACGACCGGGAATAAATAGCTGACACGACGCCGAAGCCGTTCGAGAATGCGATTCGTCAAACGCTCTATTGACGGAAGCCACCTGCACCGCACACGGCCCCCCCCCCAACCCGGCCGGCCAGACCCCCGGCGCGTGACACGCGACACAGCGTCCTTATTCACAAACGAGAAAATCGCGGCTCTTGTGCGGCGCGTCAGATACGAGCCACCGGGCGCGGGGCAACCTTTGGAGCACAGAGATGTCATTCTTCACGGCGACGAGACTGGGGGCCGAGCGCGGTGACGGAACGACGGTGCCCGGAGAATTCCTAA
>JAZEWU010000042.1:1643890-1659602 GCA_036362915.1 Geotria australis
GGGGGGGGGGGGGGGGGGGGGGGTACAGCTGTGGGTTTTGAAAGCTGTCGTCCAATTAGCTCTCTAACGCGACCGAGCGCCGACTTTTCCGAAACGATCGGACGGCGCGGAGCGTGCCGATGCCCTCCGCGCGTGTTTTTCTAAAAATATCCCGACCCTGCATTCACTCGTCGGCCGGGGCCTCTTGCAACCGAGAGGCGCCGAGCTAAGGGGCCCCCGGGCCGTTCGAGTGTAAGGGTCGCCCCAAATTTAAGCGACCTCGCCGGCTGTGTGTGGTCAGGCGCGATCGAGCGGCGCCGGGAAACACGGAATTGTGGCCGTCGTAGTGCCCGGGGCTGAGTGCCGACTCGTTGCGCCCAGACTCAATTAAACGACGGTTGTAATATAACAACAATAATAATTTTACATTTCTAACGCGTGGCACATATTCATTCAATGTCGAAGCTATTCATTCGACGACAGAACGACTCAGAGGCATAGCGAGGAAAGCGCAGAGAGGCGGAGGAGGCAGCCAGGCGGTTTGCCGGCGCCATATTGCCACTAGACACTGCTTCCTATATATTATGATGTTATCGACCAACTAATTAATGAGTGTTTTTGTTAAGTTGTGAGGAGGAAACCGGAGAACCCGGAGGAAACCCACGCAGAACAGGGGGCGAACACACAAACTCCACACAGAAAGGCGCCCAAGCCGGGAATATAACCGCCTCAGGGAAGACCATTCTTTCTGTGAGGCGCGGATGTTACCACTGCGCCACCCTGCCACTCGTCCTTTTCAAATGTTGTTTCCTCTGAAGCAACAATCGTACGCTGTGTTTGCACGCGTACGTGTGACTGTACTGCTGTGTGTACGTGTGTGGGGAGCGGTGGTGTAGCGGTTAGCGTGCTGCGCTACGAACCTAGCGTCCCGAGTTCGAATCCCGCTCGCCACTGATATTAGCCACGGCCAAGAATGAAACTCACAGGTCACCGGGTTTACACACACACACACACACAACGCACGCCGTTCAGTGAGTGCACACTCTACGTTATATTAGCACTGTGGAAAAGTAATATTCCTCTCGGGCAATGTTACCCTGGATGGAATCGAGATTAGTGCCTATTATTGCCTACGTTGGCGCCATCCCAGGCAATAACAGAACATATAAAACACACACACTGCACGTATATAGAGACTAGGATTCACCATATAAATATTTTATGGTGTTGGGGAAAGTGGTTATAGAGAAACTAGGAGACGAGTGGCCAACAGATAAACACATGTACACACCTATATATAGCCATACACTATGAATACTATATTCAACGCATCGATTTTTTCCATGAAAATCTATTCTTACGTTCTTGATACAAGACTGAACCCGTTATGTTAGCTATGCACAGGGAAATATACTTTGCATGTGTTTTAAGTGGTTAACGCACTGATTCGGGTGCTGTGACTTACACCGGCAATCAGTGGTATGTGCACCGGTCCATGGTTCCTATTTCACCAACATTCACTGACCAGCAAGGTGAAGTATGGTCAATGAACCCCCGTGACCAACAACACACCGTGGAGAAGCCTTCATCTAGCAGTGGCTTCACAATTAGGCTGTAAGTTATCATTCTATAGATGTTGTACCTAAAAGCCCTAAAAGCCCACCGACTTAAGTTTTTGTCCCACCGTTCCACCCAAAAAATCCAATAGTCAGGTAATACTTGGTATTGCCTGCGAATCCTACCAAACACTTCGAGGCCGAGCTGAAAGACAACGATGTCCAGAAGCTAACCATCGCGCTTCGAAGAATCGCAAAGAAGAAGAAGTAGCATATTCTCCCTACAAACACTGGCCACAAAGGCAAAGATCCCCCGTATAGCCTTAACAGACTGTAGGGTCAAGTGCTGTTAGCGAGCACCTATGAAGGTCGATACGGCACACACACACACACAGGCAACCCACCGAATTACAATACGCGCGCCCAACTTTTGCGTTAAATTACAGGAGGCGCAAAAGGGTGTCTTGAAATCCGGAGAACACCGCCGGTAATCGGCGACCGTATAATAGCCGCGTCATTTGCAGCCTTCCCCCCCGTGGCGATCGCCGCGTGAGCGGAACGACGCGCGACGGAGCGCGTGAATAAAAAATACCTCGCGAGATTTCTCGCGGAACGGATGATGGAAATTGCGGCTCGTCGGCGGCGGCTGTGCCCCCTTCGGCCTGTCGCAACAGGCCGTGCAGCAACGGCCTACGGCAACAGCCCCACCGCCGCCTGTCGTCGGCCCACATGCCGCGGCACCTGTCACTCGTAAACGGACACCTCGCGGAGGGTAAGGGGCGGGGGTCCGCGTCGCCGCTGCGATGAAGACGTTTGCGTGCGGGAATCGAAGATGGTTTTTTTTTTAAAGAGAAGCCCTCGGCCGGAGTTTGCGAGTCGTCGGGGTCTGCCAAGCGGCGGCGATGCCAGTGCGAGTCGCGGTTTAAAAATAAAGTTGTTTTTTTTACCAACAAAAAAAAGGGGAAGAACCGTCGACTGAGCCAAGGCTTCTCTCGGAAAGATTCGGTAAATTCCCCGTTGACGCGCGGATCGCTGGCAGCAGCGGCAGCAGCGCTCGTCACGGGTGCAGCCCTGCAATTCCCTGTTCACGCCGCCGCTGGCAGAAGGGTCACTGCTAGAAGCAGTTCTACAGGGTGGTCCAGATGTCTTTTGACCTCCCAATGGGTGTGTAATGGGAATGTAAGCAAAAAAAAATGACACATACGAACCGTTATTAATATCAAATAACTAAGGGTTGTGTTAAAACAGAAATGAATTAGCAAAATGTAAAAAAAATGTTTGGGGGCAATTAAATAGCGGTCATAAGTCATCATGACCACCCTGTATAGAGTAACTGTAAAGTATATTTTTGGCCTACTCTCCCAACCCTGGCCAGTCGTGCCGGAGTAAATATCTCACACTTTACCCCACTGCAAGAATCCCGTAAAGAGCTTGCGAGTTCACTGGGTATTCTTCTTCTGAGATAATAAACATCTACCTATCTATCTACTGCTGCCGATCGTCTTAACCGCGGAGTCGTGTTACCCTGGCAGACAGAGGCGGCAGGGGGAAGGATTTAACAAAAACTTGTACAGCCGCGCCGGGAGATGGAGTCGAACCGGTGTCCTCTGGATCGCCAGGCCCGGTGCGCTGCCCGGCACACCGCGGGCAGAATCCCTGCCAGCTGCGATGCGGTTACAAGAGCGTGGCGCCCAGCGGTAAACCTCGTAAAGAAACCGGCGGCCGATAGCGGGTGATTTAGTAGAAGGGCATCGATTTTACACTGCGTTTGCCCAGAAGAAAACCCGAGTAACAAATGCCTATAATTTATTTTCTCGGCAACAGTTATTTGTCACCGATGTGTAATGAACCCGTTGCTCGATTGAGGCGGCTTACGAACAGCAGGGCGTCGTTCGAAGTACAGTAATGGCGCGCGGTTAAATTGACGGTCCCTTCAATCCTCGAAAATTACAGGCGCGCATTTTTGAAATTACGTGTGCATTTTTTAAAAATGAGTGTATTTATATACACACACACACGACAACAAAGATCCCCCGTATAGTCTTAACAGACTGTAGGGGCAAGTGCCGTTAGCGAGCACCTATTAAGGTCGACACGGCACACGCGGGGGTGGGTGACCAGCACCACGCCCGGCCGCCTTTGTCTCCCTAGTGGCAATGTTTACACACCGTACTCATTTGAGGCTGAGTCGACCTAGGGGAGGCTCAGGACCGGTTCAGAAAATCGTCACTGGTGTTGGT
This sequence comes from Geotria australis, assembly GCA_036362915.1. Classification (NCBI taxonomy): domain Eukaryota; kingdom Metazoa; phylum Chordata; class Hyperoartia; order Petromyzontiformes; family Geotriidae; genus Geotria; species Geotria australis. Next base: position 1,647,666 of record JAZEWU010000042.1, read on the forward strand.
GGCCGTGAGCGGGATTCGAACTCGGGTCGCCAGGTTTATAGCCCAGCGCGCTAACCACTGGGCCACACACACACACATGCGTTTAGTCAATTCCGTGGTGAATGAAAGATAGCATGGGACAGAGAACGTGATAACCATGGAATGTAACGCGAGCGCAATCTTGTGTTAAATCAACCCGTATCGTCCGGCTTTGGTGAGGTATCGCTAAACATCGCCGATGACAGACGGCCTCAAGAGGCCCTTGTGCAGCGCTTTGTGACCCTCGGGTGAAAGGCGCTATATAAATTGAATTATTATTATTATTATGGGTAGCACGGTGGCACAGTGAGTAGCGTTGCCGCCTCACAACAAGAAGGCCCTGGGTTCGATTCCTTTCTGCGTGGAGTTTTGCATGTTCTCCCCACGTCCGTGTGGGTTTTTGCCGGGTACTCCGGCTTCCTCCCACACTCCAAAGCCACACTGCCTAGGTTAATTGTCCCGACTAAATTGCCCCCGGTGCCCTGAAATGTTGTAACTTGCTTACCCCTCCCCGCTGGACAACTGTTAAAAAGAGCTTTCACATCTCGACGGTTCCTTACAGCTAAAATACTGACTGATCAATATAAACGCAATACATTCTTAAACTCTTATTATCCAGCAGTGCACACCTACAAAGATCCGGACGCAGACACAAATAAGCGTTAGCACAACGCCAACGCCAAAGAGGAGAAGATGGGACGCCTCGACTCGGGGTCAGCGAAAACAAACGTACTCTCGGTCACTAGTCTGACCCTCGTACTGAAATAGACTTTCACGGCTCGATTCACGACGGCTGCTCTTCAGAGCTGTTCTTTCGGGATAGCCGTGTCACCGAGCGCTCTCCGTCTCTCCCTCGCGACGTTTCGCCTCCCACGTCGGGAGCACCATCGAACGCCTGCTGCCGCTTAATCTGACCGTTAATGAGAGCATTCTCTCAGCGAGTCGCGCTCATTAATAGCCGGGCCTTCGTCGTTGCTCGAGCCGCGTGGATTCATTCGGAGCATCGGGGGTTCAGGCGACGGCGGCGGGGGGGGGGAACGTTCGCTCCAACTTCCACCCTTTGATGCCTTAATTGCGCCCGGTTATTTGACGTGCCCGTTCGCTCCGTGTCAATTCGTGGACGCAGTCAAAATTTCGGAGCGAATATAAAAAAAAAAAATGCCAAAACAAACATTTTTGTTCCATTTACGCAGCAGGCCTAACCTCCCAGCGGAAACGATCCTCGGGGATTTTAGAAACACATCTTAAAGGAATTTAAAATTCCTACAAGATGTTGTAGTACTTCTTTATGATTCCCATGGGATTCTTAAAGCTCCCCTTTGTTTAACAACTCAACACCGTGCTTCAAGGAGCATCGTTTTCAGGCTGTTGACGCAGAAACGCACCGAGAATTTCTCTCCAAAGCTGCTCTTCATCGAGTGATCCCTCCCTCTCCGTCGCGACGTTTCGCCTCCCACGTTGGAGGCATCTTCAGTTGTTCTGAACACTGTGGAAAGCAATTCTAATACATACATCCACTGTGGAAACAGCCACACTTGTTCTCTTTGTTTAGCCATCAGCTGGGATAAATATCTCCCTTGCATTGTACTGATGTAGGTTTGTCACGGCTCGATGTATTAGAATTGCTCTCATCTCATCTCGTTGTCAGAAACCGCTTCCGCTTAATCCTGTACAGGGTTGCTCACCTGTGATGGACTGGCATCCCAGGATAGGATGCCAGTCCATCACAGGGCACCGGAGGCAATTTACTCCGCAGGCCAATTCACCTATGCAGCCGCATGTCTTTGGACTGTGGGGGGGGGAACCAGAGTGCCCGGCGAAGACCCACGTGGACACGGGCAGAACGTACGAACTCCACACCGAGCCGGGATTCGAACCCGGGTCCTTCTTGCTGTGAGGCGGCAGCGCTACTCACCGCGCCACCGTGCCGCCTGTGAGCATTGCTCTCCATAGCTGCTCTTTCGGGATAGCCGTGTCCCTCTCCCCTGCGGACGAAAGGTTCTCCGCACGCCGTCGCCATTCCTCACGATCCAGTGTTGGTACGATCCATCTCACTCGTGCACGTGGAATTATCTCATCGCTCTATCTCCGCCGTAGTCGTCCCCCCGGGTACTTCCCCTGGTTTCACCGCTAATCCATCACGATAGCCACATCTGCCGTCATCCCATGTTGCAATATATCCTGCCCAAGCCCACTTGACTCTTCGCAGACATCCATCCGTGACTTGTGTGCGCTACCCCCCCCCGATCATCGCGCGTCCTCGTTCCGTCTCTCGGTGTCATCTCGAAAATCCATCTCACCCTGGGCACTTGTCAGCTTCAGCCGCGTTTTTGCTGTCAGCGAGCGTGTTGGTAATCGGGCCGCGTGGTAACTGGCTCGTTGTTGCTCTGTCATTTTGATTGCAATCTATACTCCGATAGATAGATAGATAGATGTTCATTATACGGCAGTAAAAATACCCAGTGAGCTTGCAAGCTCTTTGCGGGATTCCTGCGACGCAACAAACACGCGAATTGACAAAAAAAATGTAATATAAAAATAACAAATTAACCAAACTGCGTCAAAGGTGCACACCCTCCACTCAGTATTCCAGGTTGTTCTCTCATTTTTAAATTTCTATTTATCCAACATCGTGTTCTACCGATGTAGCTTTTCATGGCTCGCTGTATGAGAATCGCTCTCAGTGCTATTCCTTCGTGACAGCCGTGTCGAGCGTTCCTCCTTTCTCCTTCGCGACGTTTCTCCTCCCCCGTGGGACGCCGCGGCTCCCGCATTCGGAGGCAAAACGTCGCGAAAGAAAGCGAGACGAAGAACTCTCGAACGAGCAGCTCCCGAGAACGACTCTCAGACGGTGCGCGGTTCCCTCGCGACGTTAATCGCGAGCCTCGTGAAGAGCTGTCTTGTTCGCAACGCTTCCAGGCCGCGCTCGATTTGCACGCCGACGACCGTTTGCGGCGACCCAAGATGACCTCCTCCGGAATGCCGGCGCGGGGTCGCGCTCCACGTGCCCGCTCGTGATTTACCGGAGCGAAAAACGCAGGAACACCCCCCCCTTCGCTCCCCAGCGGCACGAAGAGAGGAGCGACGGGAGGGAGCGAGCGCCGCTCGGTAAACGGAGCGGAGGACCGCGAGAGAAACTTCTGGACAGCTGCCCGCGTTGTCTGAGAGGAAATGTACGGCGGGGGGTAGAGACTTAGAGATTCGTAAAAACTGCGTCGCGTGTAAAAGGCCAACGGTCCACTTCTGAAATTGCTTATTGATGGCCGCTGCTAGTCCGGGGTTTTTTTTTTTAGAAAGTACCTGTTTAGCCAAGCGTTAACAGATGGAAATTAAATTCGTATTACAAATGGTAGATTTTGCGATTTGTAAGGGAGAGGATTTACGTCCAGTGGTCTTCATTTTAGAAAGGTACCTTGAAGAAATGAAGTTGATCGATTGAGCAGAAGAGCATTTACTAGAGGCAGCACACGTCTCCCCTGTCGGCATGGGTTCTCGCTGGGTGCTACAGTTTCCTCCCACAATCCCAAAGACAGGCTGCTGACCAGGTTAAATGGCCTACTTGCCAAATTTACCCCGGTGCCCAGCAAAGCACTGGCATCCCATCCTGTGCATTACCCTGCCTTGCGCCCTGGATCTGTCGGGATAGACTCCGGGCTTGCAATTTCTTCAGGGCTTGCAAATGTGCACATTCCACGCGTGACCACGAGTGGGCACTGGGAAGCGCCACGTCACTTGAGATGAGCCGATAGACCCAGCGGTTAATGTTTGGCAGCGTCGACGTTAAATACTATTACATTGCGCTTGACCTTACGGTCATGGTAATGCTCGACGCGAACATGACAACACGTACAAATGTGTGCAATGTGTTAACGGGATACACATGTGTGTAGAGAATGAATTGCAACACTGCCTTGGCAGTGATGCACAAGTACACACATAAACATTCGTGAATAAGGCTGCCAAGAGAGTGAAACGCGTGCGTAATAGGTGACGTTTCACGTAATTGCCCTTCTTTATAGCAAATTGCAGCATCTGCCGGGATAGGCTCCGGCTCACCGTCGACCCTGCGCAGCATTAAGCGGTTTCTGGCAACTGAGCGTATCACAGATAGAGACTACACAAAGTACATATGTGAGTACGTAACAAAAAAATAACTGGCTGAAAAACGCCAGAATTCAACAAAAAGGAGAACTTTAAGCGTAAACACGATTCGCGGAACAAAGGCGAGGGGATTGTGTATCGCCATTTGGTACTAATTTAAAGCTTCCTTCGAGAAACACGCTCTCGTTTTCACGCGGCCCTCGTTTCGCGCCGCGAATCTCCGGAGCTCTTGAAGTCGAATCTCCGCGGAGCCCACAGGCCTGACCTCGCTCGGCACGTGGGCCGGGGGGTGGGTGGGTGGGGGTTGGCGGAGAGGGGCCCTATCCCGGCCGCCCCGAGGCCCCGGCGACCAAACTCCGCTTGGCGCGGGCAGAGACGGTCGGAGGTGCGGTGTCCCGCGCGCGAGATAGCGGGCCCGAAACAAACAAAGCCCGGTCTTAACGACGGTAACCAGCAACACAGAGCCGCGCACGGTGCGCTAAATTTACACGCGTCCGGGGAAAAAGGCGCACGACCTTCCCCCTGCGGCTCGGGACCAGCGAGGGGTCTAGGGCTCGTCGGAAAGACGACGATAGATAGATAGATAGATGAATTTAACTCGAAGGCTTTCATGACCGGTGTTATTTGTGGTCATGTGAAAAATACGGGTGTACAACACTTACATATTTTTGTTACATGACCTAAACCCTTAAACAGAGCTTTGCTATAGATAGATAGATGTTTATTATTACAGCAGAAAAAATACCCGGTGAGCTTGCAAGCTCTTTACGGGACTGCCGCGACACAACAAACATGCGAGTTGCTGGCAATAATTAAAATATATACAAAATTCATAAATAACCAAAATATGTTTTAAATCAACCAGAAAAAAAAACATTTACACGTAGCATTGCACGCATTTTTCAAATAAAATATTCCAAAATACGTAGCATTGCGCGCATTTTTTTCTTTCCAAATAACCACATCCGATTAAGGCTGTGCATAGCGAAAGTGAAAAAAAACTAAAGCACATTAAGGGGTAAACATAATCAACGTTAACACGAAAGAGTGCAAAAAATTGGAACCCTTAGAACACGAATCAACTGGGCGGAGATTTAAATTCTAACCGGGATCTGAGTTTAGTAATGGACGGAAACAATAATAACCTTATTTGGTAATGCGCGCATATTCTCCGGGAGCGTTGCACCCGTTGATTCGGAGGATCAAGACGAGAGCGACCCCTGCGGCCACGCGACGACCGGGGAGTGAGATTCGGGGCGTGAGACCACCAGGCCGCGTTTCGCGCCCTCGCCTCTATCGTATTAATCTCTCATTAGGAGGAGGGCTGGCCTCATTCGACAAAGGGTCAACGTCGTCCAGATGGTTCTAGGTTTCGAGCGGGGGGCACCGGCCTTTGCTGCGATGGCGTGCGGCGAAGGCATGACGCAAACCCACGTCTAAATAAACTATCTGGGTTTGTTTTGGGGCTGCGCCGCGCGTCGCTCGATTCGCTCGATTTAATTCAGTTGCGGCCGCGCGGCTCTTCAGGTTGTGCCGCGTGCCGTTCGGTACGACGGCCCACGTGCCCCGAGGGCTCCTTCGGAACTCAAAATCGGCGAAACGTCGCGCTGAACGCTACGCGAGACAACCTAAAAGCACGTCGGAGATCGAAGAGGAGACAACTGAACAAAACCTACGTGGTGGAATAAGTGACTATACTTTCGCGACGATTTTATCTAACGGGACTGATGTAGAATTTCACGGCTCGACGTATGATAATCGCTCTCAAGAGCCGCTCTTTCGAGGTAGCCGCGTCGAGCAAGAACGCTTGATGCGGCTATCCCAAAAGAGCGGCTCTTGAGAGCTTTTACTTGATTCGTTCGAGGCGAGGTATCTTGCCCTGCTTCTTGGCACACGCGCAGAAGTATCGCCGGGGGGGGGGGGCACGTGCTGCTTAATTCCGCCGTTCTCACCGCGCCCTTAACCCGTCGTCGTGAATCTTTGCGTTCGCGCAGCGGGCTCCCGTAACGCGCTCCCGCAGATTCGACCGCGCGGCAGCCGTTCTCTCGCCGTGATTGAGCGGGCCCGGCAATCTCTGCTTCGCATTAAACGGCGCTACGTGCACGATATCGCATATCAATGGGCCGGATTCAGGCGGGGTTCTAACCAACACAAATATATATATATATTCCACGCGGCCGCGGAGAAGAAAAACACGAAGCGAGGGTACCGGTGGGGGGCTTTTGGAAACAGATCACGGGCAGATTTGGAAGGACGTCGGTACATGACGATAAATCTTCCGATCCTGCTGTGGATGATCTCACGAATCAGGAGCGCGACCGCCTTTCCGGCCGTCACAACGCAGGCCCCGGCTAACGACGCCGCTTCTTGGCAATCGAGCGATGCTCCCTCCCACCGCGGTATACGTTTGTCGGTTTTACTTTGACTGCTTTGACTCTACTTTGACTTGTGTTGCCGGGGAATCATCAAAGGTCGAGGAGGACAATGAATAGGGATGCGAGGCAATGGTTGCAACATGCGGCGCCTGGGTCGCTTGTCGCACGGAGTGGTCACTCGGGGCTGGTGGACGGGGCGATGGCAAGGAGTGGGTCGGAGATCGCTGCTCGCCGCTCGTGTTGGCCGTGAATCTAAATCAGGTGGCTTGCATTTAAAAGGCAACGGCGTGAACCACCGCAACGCTGCCTGACATCATCCGCGGATTTACACAAACAACAGGACAAAGTAGTTAAGTAGGGTGACCAGAGTTGTGTAGCGGTTTCTAAAAATGGATGGATGGAATGCTTTCGCGAAGATACCAATCGTTCAGATCAGTTGTGGATCGGTTTAAACGCAGGTTCAGAATCGCTCACCGTACACGAAGCGAACGCGACATTCGCGCCAAACCCCTTTGGCCTCCGAACGCACAAAACCCGAGCCCTATCGGCACTCGGTAAAAATAATGAAGCGATTGTTCAATCAGTCGCATAGCGATGTCGTTCGTTCATTCGACGGTCTCCCCCCCCCACCAAAAAAAACCCTGGCAACCGCTCTTATCTCAACCGAGCCGCCAGAAAAAGCACGAATTAAATAAACGGAGAATAATTCGAGAAAAAAAACAAGGGGCCGCATATCGATATCAATCACCTCGCTGTCTGCGTGCTGCGTCCATGACGTAACCCCGCGGCTCGGCGGACGCGAGATACCGGCGGATAGACGCAACTCGGCGGGGCCAGACAACGCGTGGCGTGTGCTCGTACTCGAGGCCGCGTGATCTTCCGCGAGCGAGCTCGCAAACGCGTCACCGTCCTTAATCAGCCTGTTATACAGAACCCTCTCATCCGCCGGCAGGGACACCGAGCAGGATATTGCAGGCGCTGCGCCTTTAACGTCTCACAGCGTTTGCGGCTCGAGGGTCACGCAGTCCCTCGCGAGTTATCATCGCCGGCGGTTCCCGAGATTTCTTCACGCGATCGGCCGCTTGTTCCAATTTACATACATGTGCCGCGCGGGTGTCGAGAGAGAGACGAATAGCTTTCGGGTGACGCAACGTATACCGCGAAGGCCCCCCCCTACCGTTCTGATTTGGATTATCTCCCCCCCCCCCGAATGAGGTCAGCGGCTATCTATCAGCGAGAGCGTTCGCCTCCCACCACCGAGCCGCGGATGCCCAACCGCGTGTGGCTGGCTGGTTGGCTGGGTGGATGAGCGTGCGGCACGAAGGAGGAACAGGCAACAAACAGGAGGAATCTATCAAGCCGTGAGGAGAGTTTGCTCCTGCGCAGGCGCGTTGCAGCCGCGGGTGCTGCGACACCCGCACTTTCACAGAAACATTATTCCATCCCTCCCACTTTTTCATGAGGTAGTCTCAGGAATGTACAATTATTATTGTTGCGTTAAAAAGGGTTGAAGAACGTGCAAACTCCACACAGAACGACGCCCGAGCCGGGGATCGAACTCGGCGGGGCTTTCTTGCAGTAGAAAGTCGTTACACGGCTGAAACATTCTTTTATACTTGAAAAACAAAATACAGGTGGGAAAGAAATTGACTGTGAGTTGCTGCAGAAACGTTCTTGGTTAGGCATGCACCTTCGTAAATGTTTGCGCTTTAGAGAACCGAAACAAGCCGTAGCTGCCGACTGAATGACTTCACGCAGCCAGTGAGGGTGTTCAAGCCCCACTGCACAGGCATTATTTGAACGGCGCCAATGCGTGTCTCTCTGGCACCGACAGGAGAATAATACAAAAAACTAAGATCCCCCGTATAGCCTTAACAGACTGGAGGGTCAAGTGCCGGTAGCGGGTAGCACCTATGAATATACACACACACGCGCTCGCAAAGACAAAGAGCCCCCGTGTAGCCTCAACAGACTGTAGGGTCAACAGACACACACGCCCAAATACAAAGATCCCCCAAATCGCCTTCACCCACTGTCGGGGCAAGTGCTGTTAGAGAGCACCTATGAAGGCCACAAGAGGGCGGTATGGCCGGTGCCATGACTGCCCGGCTGCCTTTGTCTCCCCAAGGGTGCTGTTTAGCCGTTGCGTGATTTAAGGCTGAGTTTGACCTAGATAAAGCCCAGCAACTTGATTCAGATATCTTTGCAGCGTTAGTCGTGACCAGGTCGCCAGGTTCCGAGGCGCGCGCTAACCACTGCATTAACACCTGCATTGATACACACGCTTGCACACACAAAGCCACCTCGAATAGCCTTAACGGACTGTAGGGTCAAGTACTGTTAGCGAGCACCTATAAAAGGCCAGCACGGCACGCGTGGGAGTGGGTGGCCAGCACCACGACCGACGTTTATTACACACCGCACCAGGTACTCTCCGCAGCCCTGTGCAGCACTTTACGACCCTCTATAAATGCTATTGTTATTATTATTATGCTCAGGACCGGTTCGTAAAATCGTCAGGGGTGTTGGCTGTGAGGTGAGCGAGAATGAAACTCGGGTCGCCGGGTTCATGAGGCAGCGCGCTAACCACCACACAACCACACCCAACTTCGTCCCACAACTACAAAGATACCCCCGTATAGCCTTAACAGACTGCAAAGACAAAGGCCCCCCATATAGCCTTAACATGATGTAGGGTCAAGTGCGAGCACCTATAAAGGTCGACACAATGTTTACACACTACACTAGGTACTCATTGTAAGCCGAGTCGCCCTAGGGGAGGCCTATGCCCGGTTCAGAAAATCGTGATTGCTGTTGGCGGCTGTGAGCGGGATTCGAACTCGGTTGGCCAGGTTTGTAGCCCAGCGCGCTAACCACCGAGCTACCGCTCCCCCCCAACACAATACAAAGACAAAGATCCCCTATATAGCCTTAACAGACTGTAGGGGCGAGTGCTGTTAGTGAGCACCTATGAAGGTCGACACAGCACACGAGGGGGTGAGTGACCAGCACCACGCCCGGCCGCATTTGTCTCCCTAGTGGCGATGTTTACACACCGCATTAGGTACTCATTTGAGGCTGAGTCGACCTAGGGGAGGCCCAGGACTGGTTTCAGAAAATCGTCACTGGTGTTGGCCGTGAGCGGGATTCGAACTCGGGTCGCCAGATTCGTAGCCGAGCGCGCTAACCACTGGACTACCGCTCCCCCACACACACGCCCACGCGCCCACGCGTGTACACACACCCCACGCATAACGCGGGGGCGGTGTGCTTGTCCGCGCACACCTCAAACCCCCCATTTTGTGTTTCCGTGACATGGACACCGGCCCGGCTCAGAGAAGCGTCGCTTCAGCAACTTACAGCACGTGTTCCAGGCGATGAAATGAAACAGACGCCCGCATTGCGTTCCTCTCATTAGCGCGGGCGGCTGTCAACCTGCGGTCTCGACACCCACACACGTGCACACACTGGCCACGTGTTGTCTCATGAAAGTCCCACCGGGCTTTACCGTCGGTCAGGTGTCTTACTCTAGAAAAAAAATCACCATCCATCCAATTTCTAAACCGCTTGTCCTGGTGAGGGTCGCGGTGGCAGCAGTTCAAGGAGAGTGGACCAGGCATCCCTTTCCTCAGCAACAGATTCCAGCTCTTCCTGGGGGAATTCCCAGGCGTTCCCAGGCCAGCCGAAGGATATAATCCCTCCAGCATGTCCTGGGTCGGCCTCTAGGTCTCTGCCCGGTTGGCCGCGCCTGGAATACCTCCCGGGGGAGCCTTCCGGGGAGCATCCTTACCAGATGCCCGAACCACCTCAACTGGCTCCTCTCAATCCGAAGAAGCAGCTGACATGCTGCTGCTGCCTAGGATAATTGTCCTGGCTAAATTGCGCGCGGTGTCCCTGAGATGTCGTAATTCGCTTACCCCTCCCCGCTGGACAACTGTTACAAAGAGCTACACACCTCACCGGTTCCTTCCAGCTTAAATACAGACAGACTGATCTTTGGTTTGCAAAAAAACAGATCCATGACAAGCTGGCGATTTACGAACAAACGAGAAGTTACGCCTCAGTCCATTGGCACCCCGCCAGTCATTGAATTTCGTCAGACGTTTTGCGTGACAAGGGCTTATTTTTGTGTGTGTGTGTGTGCATGTGGGGGGGTTTACCCCAAAAAGCTCGCATTTTAAGTTGAGAGAGAGAGGTAGGGAGGACGAGAACGAAAGAAACATAAAACACAGCAACTGCTCAAAACGAGCGACCGGGTCGCGGGTTCACCAAGAGAATGACGTAGCCCTGAATAGCTCACGTTTCAAACATTCCCCAAAAGAGACGACCTCCCACTGCCCCCCAACCACCCACCCCCTCGGTCTACTCCGGTTCCCGAGGGACGACGGTTCAAGGAAATATACGGAAGCCCCAACTATTAGTTTGGCGAAATCGTAATTAAGTTGAGGAACAATCGTGGAAATTAACTGACAAATCGGGCGCGCTTTTGTCTAGCCCGAGTTACACTTTGCCAAGGAAGCTCTTTGCAAATTAGACGTATGATGGAATGCGGTCAGATGGAAGTGCCTGTCTGCGGCCTACACACAGAGAGGGGAAATACCCCAGACGTTTCACACAGGAGCAAGGGTCATGGGCTAAAGTTGAGGAGATACACACACAGGAGAGGAAAACTAGGGTCCAGATTTGGTGAACAGTCCCATCCATGGTATATCCCTGCCTTGCGCCCTGTGTCTGCTAGGATAGGCTCCGGCTCACCGCGACCCAATACAGGATTAAGCGGTTTATGACAATGAATGAATGCTGATTTAGGAAAGGGCTAGCGATATATTACGACATAATTTAGCTCAGTAGGCCAATTAACCTGGCAGTAGCCCAATTAACCTGGCAGCATGTCATTCGACGGTGGGAGGAAACCGGAGTGCCCGGCGAAAACCCACGCGGACACGGGGAGAATGTGCCCGATTGAGAATTGCGGTTCTAATTCGTACACAACAAAACTGAACGCGCTTGAGAGCGTGCGTTCCACTTTAACAGTTCGGGGGCCTCCTTAAGAAACCGAGAGCTCGGGAGGTGCGTGACGACGCGGATGAGAGCGAGCACCGTGTCACTTGGCAGCGCACCTTAAGGCACCTTAAGGCGCGGCTCGTCGGCACGAAGCATGTGAGCGCTTCCACAATCCACACAGCTAGGGGTGAGGGTAACCTCCGCGCCTCACAGAAAGAATGGTCTTGCCCGAGGCGGTTCGATTCACGCCTCGGGCGCCTTTCTGTGCGGAGTTTGTGTGTTCTCCCCCCTTGTTCTGCGTGGGTTTCCTCCGGGTTGTCCGGTTTTCCTCCCACAACTTAAAAAAAACCACCCATTAATTCGTTGGCCGATAACTTCATAATATATAGGAAGCAGCGTGTGGCAATATGTTGGCGCCGGCAAACCGCCTGGCTGCCTC